>JALLPA010001307.1:0-11260 GCA_036939895.1 Thalassiosira exigua | reverse complement strand
GGAAAAATCAGCGGGAGGAGGAGGAGGAGAAGGCGGCAGAGGAGGAGGAGGAGGATAAAGTGGACATCGCCACCATGGCCGTGTTGCCTCCCATGGGGGGCGTCAACATCGCTGCCATGGCGGCCGCGGCCGCTCGGAAGAAGCAGCGACGGCAGGAGTCGGAGGAAGAGGAGGACGAGGAGGAGGACCGGCAACCTTCAGACGGAGCGGCGGAACAACGGCGAGAGGCGCAGGCGAAGGCCCAGGAGGAAGAGCGGCGGCGCAAATTGGAGGACTCGGAGGAGGAGCGGCGCCAGAAGCTGGAGGACATGGACCGGCGCGCCTCGCAACTCAAATTCGGCATGGGTCGCAGTGCGCCCTCGCCCGCCGCGGCACAGCGGCCGGCGAGGCCACAGGATCTAGGTCGCGGCGCGCCCTCGCCCGCTGCAACGCAGCGGGGGGCTTCGTCGTCCGGCGGCGCCCCCGCGCGCACGCCGGACGACTTCGCGGACATGTGGGACGTGGCGGTCACGCCGGACGACTACATCGGCTGGAAGGGACGGGTGACCCGGCCGACGCGGCGCTCGAACGGCCGCTCGGGGATGAGGCTCGGGGTGCCGGCCCTCGACGACGACGACGACGACGACGGCTCCACGACGAGCGGAGGATCGACGACCACCGACGGGAGCTGCGACGACGTACCTTGCGTGGCGCACGACGAAGTCGACTGCGCGATTTGCTACCGCAGCCGCAGGAGAAGTACACGACGAAGCAGAAGGACGGACCTGGACATGACGCCGGTCACGGACAACACCCGTCCCTCCTCGGCCTTTCGCCGAGACGATTCAGCGGACGATCCGACGGCGGAGGAGGAGTACGACGAGGTCCACGCCAAGGCGGCCGAGGCGCTCCTGAGGGTGATCGAGACGAAGCACTTGGACCTGGACCACGTCCTGTCCAAGCTGGGATACCGTCCTGCGCCGCAAAAAGACAAGGAGAACCGACCGGACAACGAAACGCGCGCGGACGTCGACGTCTACGTCAGCGACGACGACGACGCGGCCTCCGTCGCCTCCCGAACCTCCAACCACTCCCACGTCTCCAACCTCTCCACCGTGAGCGCGAACCATCGCACCATCGCGCGGAACGCCGCCAAGCTCGCCTCCCTCGTGACGACCGATCCCTATTCCTCCTCCGATGCTAAGAAAGACGTCCCATTGAAAGACGACCCGGAGTACGGACTGTACTTCCGGATGCTGCGGTACGGGTTCACCATCGGCGCCGTCCGCGCGGCCCTGCAGAGGGACGGGAAGCCGGACGTGACGCGATTGGATCCCGATCGTCCGGCGAAGAGCCAGAGGATGCCGCGGGTGCTGGAGCCGGGCGGGGGGGTTGGGGGGAGCTCGAAGCAGGACGCACTGGACGAGGAGGTGCGGCTGAGTCAAACTGCAAACAGCGCAACAAGCTCGGACAACGTTGGCGGGACGGTCCAAATAAAGGGTCTGGAGTTCGGAGAGGAAGGCCTCACGGACCGAGGGTGGGAGTCGGCGTTGGAATTGGCGCGGTCCAAATCGACCGAAGCCAATGCCGATGCGGGGAGCTCAGTCCGGAGGAGCGGGATCAAGTCTCCGTCGTACCGCAACTCCGGCCGGACGAGCGGCAGGATGTCGCGGTCGAGTCCCCTCCTCCCGGGTCGCATCCCCACGCCTTCGTTCGCGCGGAGGGCCCCGTCCGAGTCCAGCTCGAACGACGGCGCCGGCTCCGGCGCCGGCCAGGCGAACGGAAGCGGCATCTCCACCCTCCCCCCCTGGCTCCGATCGCCCTCCGAGCGCGGAGTCCTCGAGGGCTACCTCCGCAAGAAGACCCGTCGCGGTCGATGGGTCCGCCGATGGTACCTGTTGGACGCCACGGGAATCTACTACGCCAAGGCTCCCCCCACCGTCCACCAAGGTCGGACCCGTCACACGTTGAGCAACTACAAGGAGATGAAAGAGGCCGGAAAGTTCGTGAAGCTCATCGACGTGCGGAACCTCGGCGCGAAGCGGAATCGAAACAATCCCCACGAGTTCGAAATATGGCATCCCTCGCACGATCGAGCCGTGGCGACGTTGAGGGGATGCAGTCCGGCCGAGGCCGCGCGGTGGGTCGACGCGGTGAACGACACGCGCGAGCGACAGCGATTGGTGGACGAGGTGGTCGTGGGGAAGCTCGTTTCGCGGGAGGAATGGGCGGAGCGGGACGAATTGGCGTCCGACGAAGCGGGAGACACGGCGGGGAAGAGGACGGCGGAGCGCGCGGAGCGGCTGGCCGAGGAGCACGACGAGGCCGTGAGGGAGCGACGACGGAGGAGGATCGTCGGCGCCGAGGGACGGAGGACGCCGCGGAGCGCGGAGGGGGGCCGTAAATGGAGGTCGAGGAGGGGAGACGAGGCGACGAACTTCGCCGAGCGGTTGCAGACCATCTTCAGCGAGTCGCTGGACGACGACGAGGACGGAACCGAGGGCGCCGCGGGGGGAGCCCTCTCTCCCGCCGCGTTGCATTCCTTTCGCAAGTCCCTCGCCGCGGGGTTCGGATCCTCCCCCGGCGGGGGGAGGCGCGCGCGCGCGGGGCCGGGGGGCGTCGCGCCCGCGGGATCGGACGAGGGAGGAGGAGGAGGAGGGTTCGACCCCGACGACTTCGCCTTGGCCGAGGTCCCTCCTTCGGGGGACGTCGGATTCTCGCGCCGGAGGGAGCGACGGAACTCCTGGCCGCCGAGGGCGCTCGGGTCGGACGGGACGCTGGTCGCGACGGAGGGGACGGGCAGAGGTGGCGCGATGGAAGGCGGGACGGGAGGTGGGATGGAAGGCGGGAACGGCGGCGGAGCGAGCAGGGAGGAGATGGAGGCCGAGCTCCGGAAAATTCGGGAGGACGTTGAGAGGCTCGCGGCGCCGGGGACGGGCGGCGGCTCCGGCGGTGGCACGGGAAATGGCACGGGCGACGTCTCGGACGGCGCAGGTCTGGGAGGTGGCCCGGGCGGCGGAGCGGGCGCGGGCTCCGGCGATGGAGCGGGCAATGGCCCGGGCGATGGAACGGGCAGTGGATCGGGCGGTGGCGGCTCTGGGGAGGGCTCTGGGGATGGCTCTGGCACTGGCTCTGGTACTGGAACAGGCACCGGCAACGGTTCAGGGGAAGGCCCCGGCGACGGCTCGGGAGGCGGCTCGGGAAGCGCCGGAGGCGGCTCGGGCAGCGCCGGTCCCGAAGCCTCCCAGAGCGGCGCGGTCGGTAAGGTCGCGGAGGGAGGTCCGACGACGGACGGCACAACGGCCGGCGAGGAGAAGGCGAAGGGGGAGGAGGAGAAGAAGACGGACGAGCCCCGAAAGGACGAGGACTGCGAGCCGAAGCTCAAGGACGACCCCAAGTACGCCAAGTATTACAAGATGATGTCGATGGGGTTGCCGAAGGAGGTCGCCCGGCACGCCATGACGCGCGATCGGCTCGATCCGAGGTGCGTCGCAATCGATTTTCGGCGCGTTTGCCTCGCGAGCCCGGCCGGATTGCTCGGGGGCGGCCGCATCGGCGCCGGCCGCTGCTGGGACTGCCGCTCGTGCTCGTGCGAAGGCCATTGCGCCGGCCGTTGCTCCGCGAGCTGCCGTTTCCTGGGTTGTCGTTCGAGTCGTACCGGATGCTCGGGCCGCTGCATCGGCGCCGGCCGCTGCTTCGACTGCTGCTCGTGCTCGTGCGCTGGCTGTCGCGCAGGCCGCGAGCTGCCGTTGCCCGGGTCGTCGTTCGAGTTGTCTTGATTTGGTGCACTGGCTTGGGAGCCGGCCGATGCTCAGGCAGCTGCGTCGGCGCCGGCCGCTGCTTCGACCGCTGCTCGTGCTCGTGCGATGGCCATTGCGCTGGCCGCTGCGCCACAAGCTGCCGTTGCCCCGGTCGTTGTCCGATCTGCCGTCGCACAGGAGGTTGGTCGAACCGTCGTTGCACACGGCAGCGCCGCTCGTGGTCGTGCGCTGACCGTCGCGACGGCCGCTGCGCGGAATGCTGCAGTTGCTCGGGTCGTGGTTCGATCTGCTGTCGCACAGGAAGTTGGTCGAAACCGTCGTTGCATGAAGACATGCTATGCAGGATCGTCGCTCGCTCCCCCACCACAGATCTCCTGAAACCCGGCGGCTGCGACATCTGCTCTGTCAGCTGTGCACTTGTCTGCGTCTTCGGTCGGACCGCACTCGTCGTCATCGACTGCGCCGTTGATTTTTGCATTGGCACTGCCGACAGTCGTTCCAATGATGGTACCATCAGCAGTACCACCAGTGGTACCTCTGAGACGCCACTTGCGCCGAGAGCTGCACGGTCATCGAAAATCGGCGCCCAAGGTCCTGTTCCATCCAGCGCCAGGCCTTAAGGTATGCTGAATTAGAAAGAGCTACTACAATTTGATAGATCAGTGGATAGATCTTCGGTTTATGAAATGAAGTTTAATCGTTTGCTTCTATGATTTAGATACTTTATTTTTCTATGCTAAAGATACTTTGTGGGGTCAGTAATTTGCTGAGCAAGAACTGACATATCGATAAGTCCACTGCCACTAGCAGAGAGTAGTCACCTGATATTATCTGCAACAACTTCACATGAACCTTTTGGTGTTATTGTGATAAACAACTTTAATAAAAGGTGACTTTCCATTTGGCAGACCACACAATATTGCACTAACTACACCATTTGTTGTAACTTCAAGTCAAAGAGGCAAAACGAATACTTTAAGATATCTATCGATCGTTGAGCGAACGCGTTTATTGTGTAGAAGAAAGAAATCAATGAAGAAAATGAATACGATCTGTCACCCTCAAAATCAATGTCAGCTTTGATCTGAGATGATACAATAAAACAAAATGTTGAGCGCAAGCTGAAGCATCTACCTGGGAGGATATGAGACGACAAATACAGTAGCCCAGCGANTTGAAATTCACGCTTGCTCTTGTCTCCCCCCCCCCCCCCGCAGCATCTTGGATCTCGATCCGGAGAGGTCACTCAAGAGCCAGCTCAAGAAGGTGGGCGATGGCGACGGCGACGACGGCCCTCCGTTGAAGGAGGATCCCAAATACCTCAAGGTGAGCTCGTTGTTTGCCGAATCTCGACCCTGTGGCTTGTGGGCACGTTTCCAACGAGGAGCGTTCGACATCGTTCTACCTTCGCAGTATTTCAAGATGATGCAGATGGGCCTGCCGAAGGAGATGGCGCAGCACGCCATGACGCGCGACCAGCTCGATCCTAGGTACGATTGGTTCGCGTTGGAAGTTCATGTGCCTTTCCCCCCTTTATGTCCCAAATGACTTATCCCGCCGTGTTGGAACGCTCCCAGCATTCTCGATCTGGACCCGGAGAAGTCGCTCAAGAGCCAGCTTAAGAATGATGCCGACGAGGACGACGGTCCCCCGTTGAAGGAGGATCCCAAATATGTCAAGGTCAGTGCAGCCCTTTGTTGATTGCCTTCGTGTGGTTCATCTCGCCACAATCCTAAAAACTGACTTTCCTTGCACAGTATTTCAAGATGATGCAGATGGGCTTGCCGAAGCAGGTGGCCCAACACGCCATGACGCGAGACCAACTCGATCCGAGGTGAGAATGGTTCTCGTGGGTAGTTCAATTGTCTTTTGCCCCTCATGTCCCAAATGACCTTTTCTCGCTGCGCCGAACGCTCCCAGCATCCTTGACCTCGACCCGGAGAAGTCGCTCAAGAGCCAGCTTAAAGATGACGACGAGGACGAGGACGACGGTCCCCCGCTGAAGGAGGATCCCAAATATGTCAAGGTACGTGAACGACTTGGGCGGAATCGTCCTCTTCTCTCTAGCAGCATCGGCCCTTCGTCTTTTGCTAACTTCGGCGCTGTGACATTTCGACTCGCAGTACTTCAAGATGATGAAGATGGGATTGCCCAAGGACGCGGCCCAGCACGCCATGATCCGGGATCAGCTGGATCCCAAGATATTGGACTTGGACCCGGAGAAGTCGCTGAAGAGCCAGGTCGGGTCCGAGGAAGGGCCCCCGCTGAAGGACAACCCCAAATATGCCAAGGTAAGTTCGGACGGGCGACGGCACGTTTCTGGTTCCGTTCCCTTTGTCGTCCCGGGTCTTGACTTTGCGGCAATCTGGATCTAATCCCACGCCGTTGCTTGTGATAATGCTTCGCGACCCATAGTATTTCAAGATGCTGAAGATGGTAAGTCCCCTCTCTGGACCGTTTCTCTCCGCATCTATCTTCCCCTCTGTGTGCGTTCGACATATTTCTAACTTTCCCTCTTCGCCCCCGGCAATTGTCACCTTTTTCAGGGACTCCCTATGGGAGCCGTGAAAAACGCCCTGACTCGGGATGGACTCGACCCCGCCATCATGGATCTGGACCACGACAAGCCCGTCGACAGCCAGCTCGACGCCAAGAAGAAAGGCGTGCTGAAGGGCTTCAGTTTGAAGAAGAAGCCCAAGTTCCGACGAAAGAAGGTGTATTGGAACAAACTCGACGCGAAAGCGGGGACCGTCTGGTCGGCCCTGAGGGCGTTGGACGTGAACCTCCGGCACGACATCGACGAATTCGAACGGTTGTTCTCGCAAGCCATCGACGCCGACAAAGAGAGGGAGAAAAAGGAGGCGAACGAGGCGGCGTCCAAGTTGAAGAAGGGCGTCAGAGTCATTGAGTGAGTACCTACCTAGCTGACTGGCTCTATGTCTGTGATTTCTTCTTTGCACGATCTCAATCATTTCCCGGTTCCACCAACTCAGCTCTAAACGCGGCATGAACGGTGACATCATATTGAAGAAGATAAAATTGGATCCATCGCAAGTGGTTTCGCTGGTAGACTGCATGGATTGCGGCAAACTAGATGCGGTCGAGCTCAAATCTCTGTACGAATTCATGCCGACCGACGAAGAAATCAAAGGTCTCACCACTTACTTGGAGAATTCCAAGTCTCGGAACGAGGCAGTTGCGGACATGACTCCCTGCGAGCAGTACATGGTAGCGATGAAGGATTTGGAAGACAGCCAGAAGAAGTTCCAGAGCATCATATTCTTGGCAGAGTTTAAGGGGAAAATGAACGAGCTCAAATGGGACGTCGACCATTTGGTCACTGCCTGTGAAGAATTGAGAACGTCGAAGAAGCTCCAGACCCTGCTGGCCATGATCCTCGAGCTTGTGAACAAAATCAATATAGGCGATGAAGGTGGCGCAATAGCCGATGGCTTTACTTTGGATTCCCTGTCGAAGCTAAGCGAGGTCAGTGTTGATATCTCGCTTTGATTCATGTCTCGAAGTCGTGCCTTTTCCTCACTGTGTTGCTGTTCTCTCGAAAACAGACCAAAGCATTTGACAACAAAACGACCGTACTCCAATACCTCGTAAAAGTTATACGCAATAACAACAAAGACGTCCTTCAGTTTCAAGAAGACATCAAATCAGTCGTTCTGGCGAAAGGTGTCGTCATGGAACGTCTTCTCGCCGTAGCCAAACAGCTGTGCGAGGATTCTAGGATCGTGACAGAGACTGCCGCAAAGGATGGAGACGAATACCGAAAGAGCTTAAAAGAACCTGCTAACCCGAAGTGGAAAGCTCGCGACGTCAAAGCCCAACGGGCTTCCGTGAAGGAGTTGCGACAAATGGTCACATTTCTGTCGGAGAAAGATGTTCCAATTGGCAAAGTGGACACCACCCACTTCGAGAGGTTCGCTCTTTTTTCGAAGCTGGAACTTCAGAAGGCTTTGGGCGTGATCAAAGAGGCCAACCAGAATTTCATCGGCATCCTTGAATACTTCGGCGAAGATATGAAGACGCAAGCCGGTGATTTTTTCGGAATGATTGACCAGTTCATGGAAGCGTTCGACAAAGCGGTGGACCTCGTCGAGAAGGAAGAAGAAGCGAAGCTGAAGGAAGCCCGCCGAAAACTCGCAAAGGAAGCCAGGACGAGGGTGAAATCAGCGTTCAAGAGCGCAGACGCGGCAGACAAGTTCGCGAACACCCACAATGGCGCCAATGAAGACGAGGCGCCGAAGAAAACGAAACCTTCGTGGAGAGATCGCCCGATTCTGAACCCAAAGAATCAAAACCAAATAACAAACGACGATCCATCAACACCAAATATGCCTTCACCCGACGATCCGTCTGATGCATCGCCCTCAGAATCTGGTGGAGAAGTGATAGCTGCCATGGCAGCTGCAGCTGCCAGGAGGAAAGAACAGCAGCATCAACTCCCATTCCACGAATCCCCTATCCCCTCCGAATCTTCGCAGACCTCTGGGCCAATGAACATTGCTGCCATGGCAGCAGCAGCCGCGCGCGAAAAAGAAGAAAGAGGCAGATCGCAGGGTGAGGATTCCGTTGATTCATCAGTGATATCGCAACCAGAATCCGGGGGTGAAGTGATCGCTGCCATGGCCGCAGCTGCAGCCCGAAGAAAGGAACAACAAATTGTCCAAACACCTAAGGAGGAGGAGGATCCCTCGTCCTCCACTATTTCCCCCGCTGGAGGGCTAGGGAACATTGCAGCAATGGCCGCAGCAGCTGCCCGCAAGAAGGAGAAGCAAAGGGAAGAAGAGACAAGCCGACGTTTAGCTGAGGAGAATGCCAGGCGCGAACGGGCCTTGGAGGAGAATCGCCACAAGGAGGAAGAAGCTCGCAGATTGGCCGAGGAGAAAGCCAAGCGAGAACAAGCCTTGGCGGAGCAAAAACAGAAAGACGAGGAGGAACGTTTGAAAGCCATAAAAGCGGGCACCATGAGTGTAGCAGCCATGGCAGCAGCAGCTGCCAAGAAGAAGTCCTTGCAGCGAGAGCAACAGCAGAAGCAGGAGGAAGAGAGACGGCAATTAGCCGAGGAGGAAGCCAAGAAGGAAGCAGAAAGACGCGCTGAGCTTTTGAAACAAGAGGGTAAGTGATTTGCTTGTCTGCATCCAGTGTAGCTAAGGATGACTTATTCACTGCATATAATATTGCATTCCGACAACAGAAAATGAGCGTCAGAGGGAATTATTTGAGCAAAAAGAAAAGGTTAGGCTCGAGCGCGCTGAACAACAGCGCAGGGAAACGGAAATAGAAGAGAAAGAAAGACTAAAGCGCGAACAAGAAAAACTGATCCGAGAGAAGTTCGAGGCAGAGAAACACCAAGAAGCAGAGAGACGGCAGCATATTGCCGAGGAAAAGGTGCGGAAGGAAAAGGCCCGGCTCGAGCGTGAGGAAAAAGAACGGCTTCTCCGTGAAGAAAAAGCTCGCAAGCGTGAGGAAAAAGAACGGCTGCTCCGCGAAGAAAAGGAACGCAAAGAAGCGGCGAGGCTAGAGCGCAAGCGGAAAGAGGAGGAGTTGCGCGAAAGGTGAGTTTCGATGAACCAGTCTGTGTTGTTTCTTCTGCTATATGCTTCAAAATTGTGCTCATTCATCACATGCACCTGCCAAATGATCCACACATAGGCACGAGAAGGAAAAGCGAGAGGAGGAAGAAGCACTCAGGAAGGAACTCGAGCGAAAGAGTGAGTGATGTTTCTAGCTGATTTAGTTCCTTTAAGCTGGCATAATTCTCATCGACATTATCAGAATTAGAAAGGGAGCAGGCCAAGCGAGAAAGGTTGGAGCGGGAGCGAAAGGCTTTGGAAGAAAAGCAAAGGGCTCAGCGTGCCGAACGGCTGATGCGACTGAAGGCCGAATCAAAGCGGGTAGAATTGCAGGTAAAGAAGGTGGAGAGTTCGGAAACGGGGCGAAACTCTCACCTTGCTGAGCAACTAGAAAAGGAACGGTTGGCGAAGGTGAAGCGTGAGAAATCCTTGGCAGAAAAACGAAAGAAAGAAGAGGAGGCCGAAATACTTGCCGAATTGAATGCCAGGCGACAACGAAATGTGGTCGAGCCAAAGCGAAAAGGAGACGCTCGCCGATCGACGGATGAATCCGAAGGACAGTCGTCGGCGAAAAAAAGGCAGAATGAAGATGAAGTTGGAATACTCGCCGAATTAAATGCCAGACGCGAACGAAACCTGGCCGAGCAGAAGCAAAGAGATGAAGAGGCTCGCCGACTAATAGCCCAAGCCGAGGGCCTCAAAAAGAGATTGTCAACTAAACCCGGGGAGGCTAAGGCTTCCACCAAGACTCTTTCATCTCCTGGAACAAGGTCACCAGACATCGAAGATGAACTGATGAATTGGCTTTCCCAGAAACCCATCAAGTCTCCAAGCGACGAAGCCAAAGCTATTGCCCCTACGAAATCCAATGGATCGAATTCTACCCCGCCACCACCTCCAAGTAAGCTTTCAGCCGCAGTTTCTCAGGCTGCAAAAGGAAGGGCCTCACCCCAAAATAAACTCTCGACTGCAGTGCCTGGGGTCTCAAAAGAGAGGGTCCCATCTAAAAGTTCACTCTCAGTAGCTGTTTCTCAGCGCAACACCTCCGCTGTTGTCTACAATGCTTCGAAAGAGAAGCCCCCACCCCAAAGTTCACTCTCAGCTGCAGTATCACGAGTTTCAGCCGAGAGGACACCACCCCAAAGCATAAAAAGGTCCCCACCTCAAAGTCAACCTTCAAGCTCCTCCTCAGCTTCAATATCAGCCAAAAACTCTCCCAAAACAAAGGGAGCAAATATAAACCAGAACGCGCCCTCTACAGCAGTAGCAACAAGGGGCACTGGCCAGCAGAAGCCCAGCAGTTCGGCAGCACGATCAAATTCTGTAGGAAAATCTTCGGCGAGGCCAGGTGCCAAAAGCAAATCCCCGCCACTCCCACCCTCTCCAGCTCAGTCTCCGCCTGACGAAATTCCTCCGACCTCATCTACTGAGTCGGAGCTCATGAGTTGGGTCAAAAAGAAAAAAATTCCATCATCGACGGGAATAAAATCGCAGCATTGAGTTTTTGACTAGAAGGTGTTGAACACACAACATCAGCGTCTTCCCTCATTATGGCAGGATAATAATTTTTGACAAAATGTAAACTAAATGCCTGTACATCTAGGCAAAATAGGAGGAATCAGAGTATCTTGCTGTTCAATTGTCTAGTTGGTGAATAGCAACATAGATCAAGTATCTAATGAAGATTGTTAACTGCTGGGCTGCGTTGACCCAGGGCCTGCTTCATTGCCATATTATCTTCATCACACACTCTCAGCTGAAGTGGCTTGCTCTCTTGTGAGAACGAAAAGAGCCTTGGCTCCGCACTCTCTGTTGTCAATACTGGTCGTAGCGGACAGAGCGGCCGCAGGATTGTCCATCGGGTGGTGGCAGGCGAATGAGGGGGAGACAGACAGACGGTGGAAAGATATCCGCCGCAAACGAGGGCGTGCA
>JALLPA010001306.1:0-11252 GCA_036939895.1 Thalassiosira exigua | reverse complement strand
CGAGGTTGGCTAAAAAAATATCTAGTGAGAAGCTAGGAGCAAAAAGCTAACATTGCAGGGGGACATATGTGTGCCCCATGCCCGTCAGAGAGATATGGAGTCACACATGACCCCGTGATTAGGGTGGGGGCTTCCTGTGAAAGCCCCCAGCCCTGCTGCCCCAGCCCCCAGAATGCCTGTCCCATAAAATGTTTTGTAAGTAGGTAGTATCGTAGCATGTACAAAAGCTACTTAGGAATACGTAAATAATATTTATTATCTGACCCATTCCGGTTTGTAAAATACATTTGCCCAACCCTTTGTCATTGTTTTGTCTTCGTTGCATCGTGGTTGCATCGTCATGGTCAAAACCATGGCGGCTAGCACTAGCATGGTCCATGCCCATCGCCATCGGAGGGTGACTATGATAGGGGGTCATGGAGGGCAAAAGGGGCCGGCGCCCCCGCTGTGGACCGTGGGCTGGGCGGCTTCGCACCGGACAGAGGCAGAGGCGCAGCCAGCCACCATCCAAGGGACGGGAGTGACGACGGGGACGACGAGGACACGAATTTCGGGTGGGATTGGGGGGCTCCGACTTGCTGATTTTCTGGCCCGAGAGTCCGGAACACGGAACAAGAGCGGACCGAATGGACGGCGTCGCGGGGGCCGCGCCGTCGTCGGCTCACGCAAAACGAGTATCATCCCCGCACCGGGGGGGGCGAGGCATCCCCCGCGAGGAGGAGCCTCGGTCGGCGTTGCTCGGCGGGGAAAGATTTCGCACCGCTTCGTCGGTGTCGCGTGAAACGGTGCCGGACCATTGCTTGCCGAGAGGTGACATGTGAAATGGGGGGAGCAGCGTCCAATGCCTCGATCAGGGCGGGATGGATTCAGTTCGACGCTATGTCGACTAGCTTTACACGGCGGGACAACGACCGGTTCGTCAGAGGCCAAGGACGAAGGTCGCGATCCAGACGGGCGGGAGACGACCCCCATAATCAGAGTTGTGGGCACGGGTCGGCAGAGAATTCGCCCCTCCCCAGACAAGGAGGCGCCCCTGGAAGCGGAGGAAGCCCGAGGAGGACATGTTCTTGCGAATCGGGTTGACGGCGAAGGCAAGAGTTGGATTCGATCCGATCAAATGATTCGACCCGACCCACAGAAATGCTCCAGAGCAACAGGTGATCCCGTCCGATCTGGTTCCGTCGCAGATCGGAAGAGCGTCNATCTGGTTCCGTCGCACAGGGTGGGGGCACAGAAAGCTTATTGCGACCTTTTACTGGGATTACAATATATTTCTAGAATTTTGGGGGCGCATTCGAAGCTGTAGGATGGATAATCGGTGGCGAGGGCGGTTACGATCCAGCCAGCCAATGGGGGGGGGGGGGGAAGGGACGGCTGACCGATTTGGGGAAAACTGCCAATCGACCAGTTTGCTGTCTTGCCGACCCAAAATGAGAAAAAGTGCAAACAAATCATCAGGTTTTGGATCTTGTGAGCTTGTGAAACCAATAAGGTAAGGTACGGAGACATCCACACCAACAACGTTGCTTCTTGCCGACTCGATCCGCACAAAAGAGAAGACCTTTCCATTGCAGAACTTTATCGACGAATTGGAATGACCAGGAAAGGGGATACGTCTTTATTGATCGCGGAGTCTTTGGAACTCGGGAGAGTGAATTACCGCACCTCGACAGCAACAAACTAAAGCAGTCGAACCAAAGTTTTATCATAATAGATCTTGGGACCAAGGGCATTGGAAGGGTCCATTCCACCCCCCATGGCACATTGGCTTCGTTGGAGTTTGATCGTTGTCTTCTTGGGCCTCGTCAAACGCGGTCGCTCGATACCCTCACGGCGCCTTTCACCGCCGACTCCGTCTTTAATGGGATAAATTTTCAATCATCAACCAGGGCAGCTCAAAGTCACCCTCGAGAGGCTTGACATCCACATGTCCGATGAAGCGGTGGACTACCAGGTCCAGGTCTGGGCCCATCTTTGGGGCTTTCAGCATTACTACACGGTAGGTAATGCTTGGCTCAAGAAGGTATTGGACTGTGATGGAGTGGACTTGCCGCTTGTTACAGGTCAAGGGCAAGGTGTGGCTACTCCGCTGCCGGCGTTCGACCCGCCGATCGAAATTCCACCGGGTTATAACTTGGGCATCAGCGTGGGTGTATTCTGCAATCCGGTGGAGGACCACCGGACAGGGGGAACTACATTTATCACAGTGCTGGAATCGGTGGATTCGAGGACGTTGATGGAAACCCTTCATATTCCAGCTTTGTCTCTGACGGTAACATCGACATCACAGAGGGCCTGTCTCAACAAGCACGCGGTGTGAATGATTACATCAAACCTACAAGATGGAATGGTGAGGCTTAATGCAAAGTGCGCAGTCATCGCCTCTCAACCTCATCCCTCACCAAAATTATGATTGCACTAGGAAATGTCTACTATTCTCTGCCCGCTGGAGATCCCACAGCATCTCCGACCATCATGGTATGTACCCTCCTTTTTTATCCAATTGTGCAGCCTAGTTTTTGTTCTCACGATACATCATGTACGGTCCAAAACGAAACAAGGTGAGCTCGGCTCCATCTCTGACACCGACGGAATCGAAGGTGCCTACATCCACGCCCTCCCAGTTGCCCAGTGTGTCAACGGAACCGTCTTCGTTGCCGTCGGAGAAGCCATCGGTGTCGGCAGCACCCTCAAGCAACCCAAGTAGGCATCGGGAGCGCCGAGCCTGCAGCCGAGTGACGCTCCAACAGTGTCTGCAGCTCCCTCGCGTCAGCCTTCAATGACCCCTTTGGTGTCAGCGGCCCCTTCGAGCCAGCCTTCTCTGGCGCCAAGTGTGTCCCTGGGTCCGACTTCACAGCCCTCTGGCCAACCTTCGGTGTCTGGCGAGCCATCGAGCAACCCAAGCGTGGCTTCAATGGAATCAAAGGGAAATTCACTGAATCCAAGCCAAACCCGCACACAGTCACCCAACGCGATTCACTTGAAGACGCCAAGTGGATGGCCATCGCAAAATCCTTCACTGACCGTTTCGTCAGAAAGCTTTCCACCCTCAATCCAACCTTCCGCAGCTTTAAGTGGATCGGGAAGCTCCTTTAGACCGTCTGGCGCCCAGACTACCGAGCCTTCCACTGGCGAATCAGACGAAAAGCCGATAGGGTTCGTGATATCAGACATGATTGCCGACATCTCATTTTCTACAAGTTCAAGGCCAAGCGCAATGCCCAGTGATTCATTTCGGGAACTCCGACCTACTACCAATCCGATTCCAAAAGATCCATCTGAGACCAATGTCTCACCTCCGGTATGTCCAGACCAACAACAAGCCCCAGCCTTTCTTTCCGTCCTTCAGCAAATGGTGAGTGATCACACAATCTTTTACTCTTCAGGGTAAACATGAACTAACGAGCATTTTCATTCGGTGGTTCGCACTGGACGGATCTTCGCAACCACAAGCCACGATGCGGCCAACGTACCAAGAGGAAAGATGGCCGCCCATACCACACCATTCATTTACTGATAGAGGTGGTTATGTAATTGCTCTCATGTGCTCTACTTTGGGTTTTCTAATCGTCTGGTATTCACCCCAGATTATGCAGTGATGTCAACTCAAAACAGGCCATCTCGAAGGACGAAGGACGACCGGGCAGTGCTACGCTCCTCCAGGGAGCTTGTCGTCGGCGGGGCTGGGAAGTCATGCGAATGGGGAGAAGAGTTCTGTTAACCAGTTCGTGTTCCCGTGGGACCCTAGGCACAGAACTGTCTTGGAGGAAACCCCAGGAATAGCGGGAGAAGATATTGGAGGTAAATATTAAGCTTTGGGCGACAAGCGTCAGGTGATGCAGCGGAACAGGGACGTCGAGCGTGGAATAAGGCAGCCAAGAGGTTCCGTTGAGCCAGGATGCAGGTACTCACCAACACGTCTGCCCCACCAAGTACTCCGCCAGTTGGAACTGTGGAAGAATCTCGACCAAAGCTGATTCGTAGGCGGCGCGACAACACCCTTCTCATAGATGCCCATGGGCGTGCACTGCACCGTCTGGTCACCCTGGGCCCGCTACCACACAGCTCTGCGAGCCAGCTGGAATACCTTCCCCTGAGACGACGCACCACTGTTGAAAGAGGACCGGATCGAGGGAACAATCGACCATGGGCATCGAACGATGGGTATCCTGTTGGTTTAAACGACATCCTCCCCGCCCTCTACACGGACACTAGCGGTAACAGTTGATTAACCGTGACATCAACGCCAGCACGATCATCATCATCAAGTTCCTCTACCAGCCGAGGGTGCTGAACAGAGATCGGACAAGTGCCAACATGAGGAGAAACAGCTGAAGGCGAAGAGAATTCACAGGAGTACGAGGAGACTTTTCTTTTACTTAGGACCTTTTTTTGAATTAAGTAGTTCTTGTGAGGTGGGCTGGTTCAATTCAATGGCCAAGAAGTTGGTTTAGTGACCAAAAGACGGCAAAGAGAAAGGGCACGCTCTCCGAGGAGAGGATAGCAAAGATCGAGGCTGTTGCCGGCAATAAATGCTGGGACAGGAAGAAAAGGTCGGATGCTGGGACAGGAAGAAGAGGTAAAAGGTCGGACAGTAAGAAGACAAGGGGACCTAAGCGTGGGCGAACCATGCAGCTGGATGTAGACTTGGAGCCAAGTAAGCGACGCACGTTGTGTCTTGCCGACGAATACGCAGAACTGTGTGAGCTGAATCTGTTTCTTGACGGGTTAATCTGGGACGATTAATTGTGAATGTAAAGTATTATCGAAAATACTTTCACTTTCAGTTGTCAGTCTCTTTCTGGTACAGTGGAAGGGGTTAAACTGGTAAACGCGTCTAAATTTGAAAACGATCGCCTTGGGCCATGCTCAGCGGCTTCCTCGGGAAGAAAGGACTGCTCGTACGATAGAGAATTGGTCACAGCAACTCTGGTTTATAATAAGGTAAGATACAAACACCACCTGAAGCGGAAGTGTCCTAGGGCACATGCATAGCAAAACTTCACCTGCGACGAGGCTTTCCTAGATGGTATCCGCGTTGAGTCCGTTCAACTCCACCAGCTTGGCCAGGCAGTCCTCAACATCCATGTCCTCCAATGCATCGAAGACGCTTCCCTTCTCTCCGCCGGGCAAGTTGACGCGTGGATCGACGGACCAATCGGCAATCGTCTTTTTCGAGAGACCCGAGCTGAGAAGGGCCTTTCCGAATGCGTCCGTATCCGAGGAGGCCCCGAGCCAGTTGCTAAGGAGGGAGATAGTTGTCAGGAAAATTCCACCAGGGTGACGTTTGACATAGAAAAAAATGGCTCACCATTTTTCTGCGAGGCCCTCGAAAGGCGATGCAGAAGCATGGACACCATTGTCTCCCTTGTTGGGGACAGAAGTGAGCCCAAGCTCCTTGTAACTGCAGGTGGTTGGTAAGTAGTGATGAGAACGATTCAGACACAAACTGTGGAGTAAGCGAGTCCGTCTTCTCGCAATCAACTCACTTATCGAGGATCGCCTTTCTGATGGATCCCTCTGGGCACTCCTTGGGATCCGTGGGGCCCAACAGTTCGCCCCGGAACGATTCCCAGCTCAAGTCCTTGGGCTTCCACTGGACCTCGTAGCAGTGGATGCTCACGCCCTCTCCCACGAACTTGCTCCTCATGACCATGAAGAACGCGTTGAACACGTACAGCGGGCTCTGGTCCTTCACTGAAACCAGCCCGCAGTAAAACCCGCCTCCGAACTTGACCACCTCCGCCGCCTGCCACGCCGCGTCCAGCTCCTCCGCCGTGCACCCGAACTTTTCGCACGCCTGCATGGCGTTGGCCGCGCGGCCCTCCTTCAGCACCTCGCTCCACTTCTCCCCGAACTTTTCCTCGAACTTCTCCTCCGGGACGGGGATCTTGTCCGCGCCCAGGATGGTCGCCTTGCTCGCGATGGCGTAGTAGTGCTGATCGATCAGCTTCTTCTCGTCGATGGTCTTTCCGTCGATGTCGGACTCGGAGAGGATCTCGAGGCCCTTGGCGAGGAGCTTCTCGCGGACCATCTTCTGCGTGGCCTCGGTGTTGGCGTGCGGCTTGACGAAGACGAAGGCCGAGTTTTTGAGGGCGCAGGAGTCGCTGCCGCCGGCGCTGCTGGCCGACGCCTTCTTGGCCATGACGGTGGCGCCGGCCGAGCAGGCGAAGAGGATCATATCCATGAAGGTCGTCATCGCGTTGTTTGACATGATAATGAGGAGGAAGGAATGAGATGGATAGGTATTATGGGCACCGGCATATCGTAGCAAGTCACAGTCATGGACGAAGCCGAACGCTTTTTGGCGTTTGTGCCGCGCGGCGGCGATGTTGCGTTGGGTCCCAAAACACGCACCCAAAAAGATTCTACGCAAATGTAGGTGGGAATTAGTATTTACTTACATGTCAAAGCCAGCAATGACGTGATGACGTCGCCGAGTAAGTTTGGTTGGATGGCCGCGAGGCCGCGAGCCGTGCGTGAGCCGCGCGAGAAACGGCTGAATTGACTTTCCCTCCGCATCATCTGGACTTGATGGTGGATATTATGGTATGGTATCTGGACTCTGCCTGGAGGACCACCCCTACCCTGCACTGGGCAGGTCTATCTGTCTAGTCTCAACCTACTTCGTGCAAAATCGCAGCGCATGTCGCTAAGGTATCTTACAAAGATTCGTCGAGAGTTGAATTTCCAGTCGGCATCCCTTTAGTCGACGGACATATTATGCAGCGTCAAGCTTCGATTCATGTTTAGCCTGCCCAATCAAAAGCCTGAAGACAGATCATTTTTATTTCTCAATCTTGGTCAAGGAGGAGGAGTAGGCTGGAGCTGAGCCAAACCGCAAACCGCATGGCTGAGCTGTAGAACTGGATTGAGTCTGGGGCGCCCATGCGTGGTCCGTTCAAGATCCGTTGGCACCGTTGAGCGTGGTCAGCCTTGGCTTTTGAGTGCCGTTATCGCTCAGCTACATCGCAACCCCCGGGAATTAAGTCTCCTTTAATAAGTATGGCACTACGATAACTATTTCACGTCCGCAGCCGTACAACAACTGTTCCGTTATCATTCAGCCACATCGCAACGCCAGGGAATTCAGCAATTCAACTGTCTGCGATGAACTCGTCAGAGAGCTTAAGAAAAAGAAATCCTAACAGAATACCAGGCCTCTCAAAATGATCCCCACGCGCTCATAGCTAATAGCTGTGGAATTCAGAGCAACAAACATCCTGCAGTTGGATACTTGTTATTGTGGTGTTCAAAAATGCAGTAAATGATACGAAATCTTTCTATGCAAGAAGTACGTTGATACCAACGTCCCCGATGCCCACGAAACAAGTCACTGCGAACTGGCCCACGTAAAGCTGATTCCAGAGCGTCGGAAGATGCGACTACGGCGATCGAGCCCACTGTAGGCGGCCGCCCAGCGCCAGTCGAAGGAAAAAGGTCTGGCGCCTCTACACTGTCTTGTCATCTCACTAAACTCTCTCGAGAGTTCGCCGAGCATGACGAGCGAAAGTGGGAGGATCGCCCATCCCGAATCGAATCTGTGTTGGCAATAGTCGAGCGCAATCGCGAGGACTTCGCAGCGCAGGCTCCCAAAAAACGACGCAATCCATGATGCATGCTCTCCTTCATCCCACCTGTACTTATCCAAGATCCCACCTGACAGAGGAGGATGCTTTTGAGATAGCCCTCTTTGCTCCAGGGAATTTCTCGGCTTCGAAGGCCTTTGAGTCTGACTTGAGTGCTTCCGAGTCAGACATACTTACCTGTACTCCGTACATTGCGCAGTGGAGGGAAGTTTAGTTCACAAGGGGCTCTTGCTCGGACCACGCGACCGCTCCCATAAAAGTTCGGTGTCCGGGGGTCAGTCGCACTTGACAACTCGCTGATCTCAACTGACAGATAGTAGTCGTTACGGCCTCCCTGGTTACGGGTTCTTCTGTTCTCATGAAAGTCCACGGGTCAGTCGCACTCGATCAACTCGCTGATTTCAATTTCAACTGATGGATGTGTGTGTCGTTAGATGTATGATGACTGATCATCAGATAAATGCAACACACACACGTTACATCCGAACAGAAGCATTTCAAGCAAGTCGCAAGGAGCGTGAAAGCACGTGTCCATTCGACATGCAACTGTGTGGGCCCCCGCGCCAAAGTCCACCTCATTATCTCGGCCGCTCTGCCTCATAATTTTTAAGCTCGTCAAATCGAAAGTGAAGTTCATTGCCATTGCTCCTCCACTCCCAAATCCTTACTGCATCTCCTCTCAGACAACGATAGCAACCATGAATACCCCCACTTCAGCATTCGAGACCGTCAATTCAATGATCAGTCCTGCCGATGCGGCGAAGTTTAGCGGCCGCTACGAGACTATGACGGAGGTTGATGGTGAGTCTCGCGCTACTACGAACACGCGAAGATGCATATTGATCAAACTTACCGTCTTGTATCCTCGACCAGGGAAAACCGTCCAAGTACTGCGCAGCATGCGCCACGCTCCCAAAGACCTCGTGATCCGGGGATCCATCAGTACTCCCAACAAGGCCAAGCCTTCGCCCAAGGACTTGGACAATTTGTGCGATCTTTTCAGTGCCAAGGCGAGGGTGACGCCGAACAAGAAACCTAGGAGCGCCACCAAGAACAAGGCGGGGAGCTCGAAGAAATCGAACTCCGAGGCCAATGCTAACAGCAGGGCTCCCTCGGCACGCTATGCGAAGAAGAAGGCCCAAAAGGAGGAGGCTGAAGGTGTCAAAGAGAACCTATGCAAGCCCCTCGAGGCAGTTCACGCTTCTCCTAAAGCCAAGGTCACTCGCTTCCACAAAGATGTAAAGAAGGCCGAACCTACTCCCGTCACACCCGTCAGGCGCAGCAGCCGCCGCCGATCCGGGTCGATCGGTGCGATCAACAAGGAGTGAGATTGTCCCTTGTCTTCGGATGAGAGTTTTCGTTACCTGTCGATAAATGCATTCTGCAAGAAGTGTTCTTGACATCTGAGTGAAGTGGTTGCAACAGTGTTTTCTAATGTGATTAAGTTAAGTTCTAGTGAACCCCCCTCCATACTGCATAGCAACAAATACTTGTACTGGCACAATGAGAGCCATCGCCTCTGATACTTGCCAGAGTCCTGGTTACTATCGATGTCGTCTACTACTTGTGCATCTTTCAACGGTGTCGCCTGCTCCCAATTCCCAATGGATGCACGGCATTAGTCAGACCCACCATGCTTCCTCAAATCTGAGCGCACTCCGCGCCCTGCCACCGCCAGACCCCCTACCTTTCTAATGAAGGCCCAACCTCCTCGCCCGCTGCAAGTTCAGCAGCTTCTTCCCCCGTTTCATCGCGATCTCCTCCAGGCTCTCGTGCGTCATCAGCGCCTTGAACGTCGCGTACACCACGTTGAACGGATTTCGATTCCCGTGACTCTTTGTCGACGCGTCGGTGATCCCGGCGTGCTTGAGGATCTCGCAGATGAGGGGATGGCCGTGCAAGCCGTAGTCCGGGGTCACGGCGCGGAGGTGGACCTTGCACGAGTTGTGCTTCCCCGCGAGGTCGAAGCTCAACCCCTGGTTGAGGTACCGATCGATGTAGAAGACGTTGCGCTTGCAGTGCTTGCACGCCTTCTCGACGGCCTCGTTGGGGGAGTGGGACTTGGCCACCCCGAACCCCGCGGCGCCGTTGCCGTTCCCCCCGATGACGAGGGCGCGATACCGGACCGTCGTCCCGCCCCGCTCGACCTTCTGGACCCGATCGACCTTGATGGTGCACTCCGCCCACGGTCCGTACGCCTCGCGGTTCGGGTCCTCCCCGTTCTTGATCATCTCGAGGATCTCGTCGGGCTTCTCCTCCCGCTCCTTCTCCCACTCGTTGTCCCGTCCCCCGGGTCGGTATCGCTTCGATCGCTCCTGCTCCGCGAGGTAGTGGTCCATGTCCTCCTTCTGGATGTTCACGGGCTTGTACGTCTCGTCGAGCTCGCCCAGTTCCATCTCCTTCGACCGCTCTTCCTCGATGAGCCTGTTGAGCTCGTGCATCCACTCCTCCTCCTCGTGGTCCGTGGGGTTGTCCCCCGCGTTGGAACCCTTGGGAAAGTCGGGATGGTACGTGGGCGTGGGCCACTCCTCCCCGTACGGGAAGTGGACCTTGGCGTTCTTCCCGAAGACGTGATCGGGGTCGTACCCGCGGTCCTTCCCCACTTCCGCCTCGGGCCCGACGAACTCGTCCCCCCCGTCGCCGTCGTCCACGAGCTTGGGAATGCGCCCCAGCTCGAAGAACTCCCGTCCCTCCGACCGCGCCCTCCGCCGCAGCGCCAGGTCCTGCGTCGTCCCCTGCTCGGACGTGAGGCGGTCGATGGTGCGGAAGTTCTCCTCCACCTCCAAGAGGGGGGAGTAGGTCTTGGCGTCGCCGCTCCGCGCGGCCTCGTCCAGCCGCTTTTTGAAGGACACGAGGTGCGTCCGGATGGCGTGGGCGGCGTCCGAGCCGAACTCTTGCGCGAGCTCGTCGTCGTCATCTTCGTCTTCCTCTTCTTGTCCCTCTTCCCCCGCATCCGCGATGCCGAGGGCGGCCAACTCTCTGGCCGCGTCCTTGCCCTGCGAGGCCAAGTGATCCTTTACATCCTTCAGCCCGGACAAATCCGCCGGCGCCACCGTCTTCCCCACTCTTGCTCCCCCCACCCCGCGGTAGTCGTCCATCTCCTTCGCCTTTCCTCCCAGCGGATCCAGCGCCACCCTCCCCCTCCCCCCCGCGAGCTTCTGCACCGGCATGTGCGGATCGCCGTGCATCAGGTAAGGGTGGTCCACCGTCCCGTCGTCCAGCCGGTCGTAGTAGTCGAGGTGGTGGGGGGAGACCCATCCCGGGGCGCGTCCCTCGCCCCCCCGGAGCGGACGATCCTTCGCGATTGACGAGGGCGAGGGGAAGGCATCGGGGCGGGGGCGGAGGTCGACCCCCGCGGCCGAGGGGGGGGGCGTCCGGCGCGGGCGGAAGGAGGAGGCGGGGGGGGAGGACGAGGAGGACGACCTGGACGAGAGGGCGCGACGCCGACGCGGGCGGGGACGGAATGCGGTCGAGAGGGCCGTCGCTCCCCCCCCTCCCGCCGCGGCCGCGCGGCGCAGCAGCAGCGCGGAGGACGCCATGGTTGGTTCAAATGGTGACGACTAAAATGTTTGACTTTGCAAGATAGCTCTTAGCCTTATCCGAAGCTGTTACTATAAGTAATCGCACGAGTGTAAGTTTCTGTAATTTGTAATTTGCGCGCGA
>JALLPA010001305.1:0-11251 GCA_036939895.1 Thalassiosira exigua | reverse complement strand
CCATCGATATGCCGCACGGGTACCTTCGGGCGCGTCAAAAAATGGTTGATGCATAGCACTCCAAACATACGGTAGATACGATAGGTAACCCTATTCTCCATTCTCCAGCCTTCTCCCTCTCGTACATAGGTACCGTATTGTATAAATTGAATCCCGCTCAGATATGTTGGGTGGTGGGTCGGTATCGGGTTGCTTGCTTGACCGCCGCGCGCTCCAGCTCCAAGAAGCTCCACCGTTCGCCACCTAGAGATCCAAGCATATTTTGGATCTAGGGTTCGCCCCGCCCTGTGCCCTCCATCCTGTGCCATCGGTCCATCGCGCGACGACCTCCTCCATCCATCCATCCGGTGACCTTCGCCCGCTTGCGTTGCCCCAAACCCTTGCCGAAACGGTCGCCGCGGCGGCGGGATAGGTAGGCGGTGCTGTCATTCAGCGGGGTCAGCAGCTCGGCGCGCCGGATGGAGCGAGCGGCGACCAGTTTCCCTAGAGGCCATCAACTGGGAGCAACGGCGGTCGCGCCAACGCGTCCGAGCATGACCGTGCGCCTTTGACGAGCCTGTGCGAAGGGACTTCGAATATTTTCCGAGCCCTCCCCCGCAGCAAATAGGAAGGGGCAACTCTGAGCAAAATTGAGGCAGGAAGTCACGGACACAACAGTCGGTCAGACGCCCGCCACCCGCTCAACAAAATTTCGTCCATTCTCAGCCGCATGCAGCGCGCAGTCCGGCTAAAAAAAGCTTTGCGTGCAAGATCGGGTCTTGGGTCCAACGCGTCGGTTCGGCGTCGGCATCGGCGTCATCGGCATTCGGCGTCCATCCCGGCGCCTCCCCGCTCCCCGACATCTTCTCTAGCCGCCCCAACGCCAACGCCCGAGCCCGAGCTAGCGAGCGGGCGCCGGTGAATGGAAGCCGACCGACGACCGCGGCCCGCCGAGGGCGAGGGCGGCAGTAGGCGACGAGGATCGTGGGTTGGCAGGCCGACCGCTACGACGGTCCCGGATCCCAGACCTCCCCCCGACCCGACCCCGGCCCCTCGCGCCCTCGTTCACCGCCCCTCCCTCCGCGCCGCCGCCGCCGCCACCCCCGCCGCCAACAACAACAACAACAACATGGCCGGCGCCGCCCCCCCGTCCGGACCCACCCCCAAGTTCCCCCAGATGCCCCAGATCCTCGCCACGCGGCAGCAGCGGAAGGAGTTCGACGCGGCCGTCCGGGACGTCATGCGCCAGCGGAAGGCGGCGCAGCACGTCCAGAACGCCGTGAAGCAGGCCAAGGCCCTCGAGAAGCAGTCGAAGCGCGCGGGGGGGAACGCCAAGGAGGCCGAGCGCGCCAAGGCCAAGCTGAAGAAGCTGATGGCGAGCGAGCGGCTGACGGAGGCGGTGCTGGAGGTGGCCGGGCGGGGGATGGGGGACAGCGCCCGGTCGAGCGCGAACGGGACCGAGCGGGCGCACTTGCCGCACGCCAGGGCGAGCACCGGAGACATAGCCCAACCCGCGCGGGGGCCGCTGCGGCGGGGGACCAGCGCCGCGTTGTCCCAGAGCCTGGTCGGACCTCCCGGGGGCGGGAGGGGCAACGAGAGCTGGGGCTCGATCCAGAGCCGGGGACAGCAGTCGCAGGGGAGCGGGACGCGGGGGAGCAAGCCGCTGCAGATGCCCGCGGGATCACGCCGGGCCACCCTCGACGTGTCCAACCACCAGCTCTCGGGGGGATCCCACCACGAGCTCTTGGGGTCCAACCTCAGCCTGGAGCGACAGATGCGGCGGTCCACCACCGAGGCGCCGCCCGGCCGACGCGCGAGCTTCAACCGCTCGTCGTCGTTCAAGTCCTCCCTGAACTTGAACCCCGACCAGATCCGGGAGATACTGGACGAGGGCCCCCTCCCCCCGCAGCAGGGACGGCTGTCCTCCGCGCCGAGTAGGTATGCGGCCTCCCCAGCCACCAAGCGGGAGGGCATCAAGAAGCCGTCCACAGGGATACGGAGGGTCACGTCCGAGGGGAAGAGCATCGCGGCCTTGGCCTTGGGCTTGATGGGCTCAGGCACAAAGGGGGACAGAACGAAAACGCACGGCACGAAAACCTTGCCGTCTAAGAGCATGCACGACGTGCGCTACGCCGACCGCACGGACAGCTGCGACGAGGAGGGTCCCATGGCAAAGGAGGATGGCCTGGCCGAAACCGGGGAGAGATATGCCCCCGTGAGGACCGAAACATTCGGCCAAGGAGAGAAGGAGCGGCTATCCAAGCCCAAGCCAAGGTTGGGGGCCGGGGAGCGAGGGGGGGAAGGCGACAGGAAAGCACGCGCCACTTGGGACCGAGGTCCGGAGGGGACTCAGAGGATGGGGCAGCAGCGGCGTATGTCCGCGCCTCTAATCGGCGTGAACAATGCTCTCGCTGCTTCTGACAACTCGGCGGAGGAAGGCGGTGTCGGCATGTTGGTGCCGACGAAGGGTCCCTCGCAAGGGATAGGGAGCCCCGCGAGCAGCGAGGGTTCCCAGGGGGGGATCAAGCTGGACATGACCAACATACGCCTCGAGGACTTGGTCCCGACGCAACGACGCAAGTCCATCTCGAGGGAGAATAGCGCCAAGAGCAGTGAGAAGCTGGTGGCGCTGCTGGAGGAGGAGGGGGAGATCGAGGCAAAGGGGGTAGAGGAAAAGGGGATAGAGGCAGAGGGGGGAATCGCAGAGGGGGGTATGTCGTGGCCTCCGTGGGGGGAGACCAACAATGGTGACGCGAAGGCCGATGCCAAGTCCGAGACCACCAACGACTCCATCGAGAGGGATCCCGAGTTCGCAGAATTCAGGGCCAAGTACTACGGGGGGAAGAATAAGAGACCTTCGGCCGCCGAGAACGATGGGGGTGTGGAGGGGGGCAATGCCGACGCCCTACCGAGGGATTCTTTGGCTTCGTCGATGGAAAATTTGTCGTTCCATACCGCCAAGGGGTCACTCCCCGGAACCCCTCTGGCTACCCCCTCCACAACTACAGATGAGCTGCCCATGGCCACGGGCGAGCCGCAACCTGTCGCCCAAGCAGCAGACCAAGACGACTCGTGCCTCCGCTCCCAATTCGGCAGGCTCATGCAGGCGAAGTCCCAGTCCGGCGGCACTGGACCCACCCAGGACACCAGCAGCAGCAGCATGTTCTCCTCCCGAAATTCCCTCGAGGACAACCACGCGAGCGGCGTCTCGGGCGACGGCCGGATGGGCTTCGAGGTCATCAAGGAGGTCAGGGAAGAGGAGCGGGACAGCATCGGTCAATCCGCCACTGAGGCTAGACAGCTCTCGGGCTCGACTGTGCTCTCGGCCTCAGGGAGGGACCACGTTGGAAATTCCCTTGCCGAAGGCGACCCTGACAATGAGGCCGTTCCGGGATTTTCTACCTACCGGCGACGCCGCTCCGGACGGATCAAGCGGCTGCGAAAGAACGTCCGCAACGCGCTCCGGGGGGGCAACGGCAGCAACAGCACCACCCGCAGTCGAGAAGACATCGGAACCTACAGCGAGGTCAGCTCCTTGGGTGAATCGGCTATTTCCGCTGAGCAGCAGGAGCGGTTGGCGGCTCACCTCCAGAAAAAGACCAGCAACCGCAGCCTCTCCAGCGCATTCAGCTCCGTCAGCGGCATCGTTGGCCCGGGAGGAGGGGATGGGTCCGTGTCCTCGCGGAACAGCAGCGCCAGCGCGAGCCGGTGGGCGCGGTTCTTGCCGAAGGGGAAGAAGCGAGTGCAGCGAGCGCAGTCCATGTATGATGTCGTGGCTCACGGCGGCATAGAGCATCGTGGGAGCAGCAGCCGGAACGTGCTCGTCAGCACAGATCGAAGGCCCTCCGCCCTCTCGAGCATGTCCGGTCTTTCCGCCCAGTCCAGCCTTGACGACTCTGCCAACCTTGGCAGCAGCACCGGAAGTTCTACGGGCTTCACCGACTTTTACGACAACAAAGACCATTCTCGGGTAATGACCTCTCTCCTTGCATCTCGCAGCACCCTCTCAGGACGGTCGCTGGTAACGAACCTTGCCACCGTGAAGGAGCCGGACCACGGTCACGATGCGTTTGAGGAGCAGAAGCACGACGAGGACTACCACCGCGAGCGCGACTTACAAAACATCGACAAGAGCAACGAGTCACGGGGAGATTCTGGAAAGGTCGCCTCCGTCGAATCGGACGAATCTTCCATCGCATCGTTCTACCGCCACCCGTCTCACAGTCACATGCTAGTCCACGTGCGCCCCAGCGTGTTGTTCCCGGACAGCCCCGGGTGGATGTGCGACGTGTGCAACGCCGAGACGTTTGACCCCCTCGTGTGGGCCTACGTCTCCGCGGAACAAAACCATGTGGTATGCGAGCGCTGCTTCGCGAAGGCTGGATATTCTGTATCCGGCTAATGGGGGTTATCGAGGCAGCATTTTTGTTGGCGCGGGACCTTTGCAACAGACATTGTGTAAATCGAGCGAAGGATGGGCGCGCCGACCCCCGTCACAATATGGCAACATGTGGTTAAGAATTGGTGATTTTGATGGACGCTCAGTCCAAACTTCATTTTGGTCCTAGGTCAGGGGGGATGACATAAATTGCCGCCCCTTTTGTAATGGAACACACGTGGGATTTAGGGCTTCAGACCACATTCACATGCGCGATAAATGTTTCGGGTATCGTAACTACTTAGGCACTAGGTTGACCTGCATTTCGGACTGTGCTCAGGATTGTTTTGTTGATGAAGTCTGTGTTTTTTTTGTCTGGCACCTTCCCCAACCTTTCTCTTATCTATCAACCAGCCATGAAAGCACCTCAGCATCTGTAAAAGTGGACAGGTGGAATAATTTGCCACTATTCTGATACGAATCAAGGTTCCATTTGTTCTTGCCTTGAGCTCTTACAAACCGGCCAACTCCCACCACAACCTACATATATTGTAACAAGTGCTAATGTTCACCAATACAGGGACTTACTCAGCAGCCACTTCTGTTAATTTGTTGCGACTGTACGTGCTTGTGCCTCAAAAACATCCGGTGGATTCGCTTGCAGGGGGGCGTCAGCCCACTTTTCTTCCCTTGCCTTGGCCAAAAGTCAGAAGATGTAGTAGGATGAGACAGCAATGGAAAAAAATATTTCAAATTTACTCGTGCCGCATCTCTAGCTTTGACCTTTTTTTAAATTTACCCCACGATTTATTCCCATCAGACCCGCGAAAATTCCCGTCGCAAATAACTCGGGTGAAGCTAGCGAAGCGGCCGGCCCCAATATCGACACAAATCGGCACCATGTCGCCGTGCGGTCATTGGTAACCAACTAAGCATGTAGTTGTCACATATCAACGACCTGTTCCCACTAGTTCAGCGTGGTCGAGCAGCAATGATTCCCTAACAGCATCGTTGTCGTCGTTGGCTTTGTTTTTCGAGCAGGTTGCAGTTGTTGTGTTGTTGGCATCATCCGTGAGGCCTGCTTGGCAACCAATTTGACTTCCCATTCTCGATCCAAAAGGAAAAACACGGGGGCCGATCAGTTCAGTATTCTACTGCCGTACTGGTGGAGTCGCGATCCACCCACCACCAGCCAATGCTTGCTCAGGGGCGGCGCCGCCGGCAGGTAAAGTTGTTACATTTCCGTGGATGAATTGCAGAACTACCCACAGAGGAAGGGTTGTTGCGTTGTGGTTGCCGACCTGCCAGAGCGGGGCGCTTTGAGACCCAAGATGGCCGTGTCTCGTGCCCCGCTGACGAGAATGCGAGCAGTAGTCAATGGCACAGAAAAGCTTGACAAGGGAATTGCGGAATTGGAACTCGGTGATAGAGCCGACACGGTGTTGGCTTGGTTGTAGAAGGTTGTGTATGTTGGCTTGGATATCTGGCCATTGCGCTAGAGGGCGCGAACTTGAACTTGGCAAAGAATTGGGGTATCAGCCAATGGCTTTTGTCGTGGGTGTTGGCTGTCTGGGGTGGGCAGATGCCAGTCGACTTGCAAAGGGGGGATAAGCTCAAATGGGGACGATGGTGATTGCAGATGTGAGGCCTCGTGGCTGGAGAGAGCGAGGGTTGCTGAAGAAAAGGGAACACCCGTGTTAACAGGGTTTTTGGGAGGGATCATCTTGCGGTCTGGATGTCCAGTAAAGAAGCGACGCATCTCAGCACCAAAGAGGGGACCGGCTCGGCAGCGGCGGAGAAGGCAGGAATTTATTCCATTCATCCTTGTAGAGGACGTAGGCTCGGTTGAGGAGAAGAGAATCCTGGGAGAAATGTGATATCCAGGAAGGGGCCGTTGGGCAAGGTGGGTGGGGCCACAGCGCTGGCTGCACTTCCTCCGGGTAGCTACAGATGCAGATGCTCTCGCATTCCTAGCTATACTCGTGGGTATGCTGGCGGCCACAGCAAGGTACCGCCAGGAATTGGTGGTTCATGAGGAGGCCCACTGGGCACTCCGGTGACCCCTTGGCTGTACTGGAGCAGCCCCCCTCATCAAAATTAGATTGGAGGGAGAGGGTCAATCCCGTCCTTGGTGAATGCCGTTGCATTGAACCTCTTGATGGTGTACTCGTACACACACTCGTCCTTGGTGTCCTCCTCATTGTTGTGCCAGCCCAAGGGTTCTCCGCTGGCCAATCCTGGTGGATCTGGGGAGTCACCAAAAACGAGAACAAGATCGTCCCCAACATCGGCAATGAAGTCGTTGAAGGAGTAGGCATCTCTTGGTCCCCGTATCATATGTCTCTACACCTCGTAGAAGAGATGCTCATAATTGGTGCTGTTAGGGAGGGGTGGAGGGGGGCCTGGTCATCGGTCGAGACAACCTGGCTCGGCAGATGCAGCGGTGTTCTCGCCGTCATCGTCTTCGGGGTCAACCTCAACATTGGGTTTGATGTCCGGTGGAGTCTCCCGTGGCAACGGAGGAGACTCAGGCAGGGGGCGCTCGGTTTTGTGCTGGTGTCGTAGATCTGATGTATACCCGGTAACGACGGCAGATTCGAAGGCAGAGGTTGGCACAGGTGCGGGCTCAAGGTCCACCCCGAACTCGTCATCAGTGCATGCAGCATAGGGTGGAGGATCCGGGGGCAGTCGCTGAGCCACATACTCAGAGGGCCACTCAAAAGCGTCCCAGGCAGCCACTGCAGCTTCGAGAGCAGAGAGACTGGCGGGCATCGAGCGGGACAGAGGCGGGGGAGGCAAAAGTCGACGGCACCGGTGCCGGACCAGAAGGGGTCCCTCTCAGTCGATTCGGCGGTGAAAAATTTGGGAGTTGTGCGTGCTTGGTTGGCGGCGACGTAACGGAAGCGTCCGACGCCGGCCCAAAGGTCGGAGCGTCTGGGGGAGCTCGGCCTAGGAGGGTCGGTGTCCGCCATGGTTGCAGCGGGATTAAGAGGAGGATTTTAAGTATTGATTCCTATGTAGGATTTTACGTCATTTTCGTGGTGACAATCTCCAGGAATCAATGCACCTTTGCGGCCACCCTTGTCCGGAATTATAAACAAATTCACTTACACAAGGTTCAAGCTGCAAAAACCATCATGTAAATGCGTTCAGAAATATTGATTGACTTTTCCTGATAACAACTAACAATTGACCTGTCAAATTGCCTATTTTCAAGTTCCGAAGCAATTTCGCCCGTCGATAATGACGTGTCAACCCTGAAACTGATTCATTCTATTAAACAGCTTTCTGAAACTCAATTTACACCTTCTGATGTCAAGAATTGTTTTAGAGCTGCCATATCGGAGCACTATATATTCAAATAATCTCCTCTAACTCCATGGAGAATACGATGTGAGATGTACATGTACAACATTGCAATGACAAAAATGTATCAATCAGATAGGATCAACGCGAGCAGTTTACCTCTACTAAGAAGGTTACCCAATAATTCGAACTCAAAGGAACCGCATGTACTATTGTTGCAACGAAACTCCCATCTGTGCTGAAGTATTCATTCATGTGTGAAAACATCGAAGTCAGCGACATTGTGGAATACAAAACCAATGCATCCCTCGGTGTTGTGGCCAAGCTGGGTCACGGTGTTACTTAATCGCAGTCAAAGCCAGCAATGGCCCACCGTGATGTACTTCAAGATTTCATCTACTGTGTGTGGGCCAAGCATAGTCATTGTACTTTGAGAGGTGGGTGGCGAGCGATAGCCTTTCCACTTTCTCAACAAAATAAAGCTGCGGCCACCATCAGAAAAACACTTCTTTTGGCCCATCATGGACGGAGCAGGGCTTGACGCGATGCCAACGCGGCTCTCTCGTTGGCTGCAACTTCGGCGAACTCCTCAAAGCATTCTGGTGGATTGGAGCAAAGCGTCCCAGTGGATTGCGTTTTTTCATACCCACGCTCCGATTCCATCAGGGAAGGCGCTCCTATACGTACGCGGCGGGCCATCCGCAACACGACGTAGAACCCCCCTCGCCGCCCGAGCGCGTCAAAGGAGCCGCGATCGCCCCTCGACCTCGCACGTCTCTCCCTCCGCTTCGTCCTTGACGTGGCACCAACGGAACGCGGCCTCCCCCCCGGCGTCGTCGAGGCCCACCCGCAGCGTCTTCCCCGGCCTCCGCCTCAACCCCGTCCCGGATCGCAGCCCCCGCCATAGGGGGTTGTCGTCGAGCGCCCGTCCCCCGGCGGCGGCGAAGGAGAACGCGCTGCCCCTCCTCCTCCCCGCCCCCCTCCCACCCCGCCCGTTCTCGCCCTCCTCCTCCCCCTCCCCCTCGCCCGTCCCGGATCGGCCCGCTGCGTCCTCCTCCTCCCGCGGGACGTCGAGGTACTCGACGTGTTCCGTCCCGGCGTACCGCCGCACGACGTCGCGGGACGCCTCGAGCCGACCCCATCGCGTCCCTCGTCCCGCGAGGTCCAGGGTTCGGATCCGACGATCGAGGATCGACGCGACGTCGTCCTCTTCGAGGGGGAGGAACGGGACGATCGTCGCGCGCTGTAAGGACGACGCACGCGGAGAATTCGAAAGGGAGCGAAGGCGTTCGAAGTTCAGAAACAGAACCTCCGAGGCGACGACGGGCGACCAACACGAAAGTCATCTCACCCTCGCCAACTCCGACCCGCGTCCGATCCCCGCCTCCGCCTCCCTCCGCACGGCCGCCACGAGCGCCTCCCTCCTCGCCCCGTCCGTCGGACCGTCCCGACGCGCGGCGTGCCGCAGGACGCTCCGCGATCCCCACTCCCGCGAGGTCAGGACGAAGACGGTCCCGTCCGCGGGCGCCGCCTCCTCCTCCACCTCCTCCTCGCCTTCCTCGGCGCGCCCCCTCGGGGAGGGGAAGGTCCGAGATCGACCGCTCGCGACGCGAGAGATGGCGCCGATCGCCTCGGGGGGGAGGAGCTCGGCGCGTCGGACGATGATCGTCGAGCCGAGGCCTGCGCGCCGGCGGAGGTGGTCGAAGATGCGCTCCTCGGCCGACGCCCCGCGGTTGCGGTCCGCTTCGAGCTCGGCGGCGTCGAGCTCCAGCACGCCCTCTTTGGGCTGTCGGGCGCGACCTCGATCGTCGAGGTCATCATCGAAGCCGCCGTCGCCGCCGAGGCAGTGCCCCAGCAGCGCGTCCGCCAGACGTCGCGCGGCCCGGAGCTTCCCCGTCCCCTCCGGCCCCGCTAAGAGGAACCCGACCGCGGGGGGGAGCACGATCCGATCCTCCCCCGCCTCCTCCTCGTCGACGACGAGCCGCTCCTCGTTCCCGGAAGTCGCGCGCTCCATCTCGTGCAGCAGCGACGCGGGAGCGGACGCGACGAGGTCGGAGCCCCACTCGTCGGCGCCCTCCGCCAGGAGGCGGAGCGCGAGGTTCTGCGACGGCAGCGAGGCGCCGACGGTCGCCCGGAGCACGTCCTCGGTGGACCGAGCCCCCCGCGGACCGTCGCCCGTCGCGCCGCGGGGGACGCGGGCGCGGCGGACGGACGCGGCGGGGATCCGAATGGGACACGCCCCGGTCATCCGGCCGGGGGCGGAGTCGTCGTCCTCGCCTTCGACCGCCCGATCGTCCCCCGTCCCCGAGAGATCGGAATCGCCGAGGCCCTCCGCCCGCCGTCGTTTCCCGGACGCGAACCCGGACGCGACGCCTTCGGAGACGAGCCTTCGCGCCGCGTCCCGGATCGTCCGGGCGGTCGCGCCGATTCCGCCGCCGCCGCCGTCGCTCGCTCCCCTCTTGACCTCGCGCCACGCCTCGACGGCCGCGTCCCGCACCTCGGCGGAAGCGTAGCGAAACGCGTTCGAGAGCGCGTACCGCGCCACTCCCGCGCCGTATCCCGTCGCGGCGCGGGCCAGGAGGGAGCAGTGTCGGAGGTAGCTCCCCCACGTCTCGTGCTGGATCCGAGTCGAGGAGGCGTCGGACCCGAGGACGGAGGAGGGGCCGACGACGCCGAGGGACGCGGGCCGCCGCCGTTCCTCCGGCGCGGCGTCGAGCGCCCCCGATCCCGAGGGCGCGGCGTCGAACCCTCCTCCTCCCCAAGACCCCGCCTCGAACCCCGCGGCCTCGGTCGCCGACGCCGCCGTCCAGGGAGGCAAGGGCAGGGGAGGGGGCGGCGGCGCGTGCCGCTTCAGGGCGACGGCCGCGACCGCCGCGAGGAGCGTCCCCGCCGCCACGACCCTCCGCCGCCGCGCCTCCGACCGGATCCGTCGCTCGTCCTCCTCCTCCGACTCCGCGGGGGCGAGGTCCCACCGATCCCCGCGGTCGGAGTCGAAGTCCCCGGCGGAGGACCAGCGGAGGGCGTCGGCCCCGCGATCGCGACCGCAAGCGTCCGGCGGCGCGTCGCACCCGTCGTAGGTCGGCGGCGACTTCGCCCGCCGCCGCCGGTCGCGGCGGACGAATCCGCCGTCGCGCGACCCGTTTCCGCCGTATGCGCCGCAGTCGACGCCCCCGACGCCTCCACCGCAGTCGTCGCCGTCGCTCTCGCCGTCGTCGAAGCGGTCGAAGGCCCCCCCGAGACGCGCCGACGCCGCGTCGCGGCGCGAGTCGCGGAGGACCAAGCTCCGCGACTCGGAGCGGAGGGAGGCGCCGCTCGCTCCGCCTCCGCGGCCGCCGCCGCCGTAGCCACCGTAGCCGCCGGAGTCGTCGTCGTCCGGGACGGCCGCCCAGTCCATGGGCGCCCGTCCCCCGCCGCCGTCGCGGTCGTCGTCGTCCTCGAGCCGGGGGGCGGAGTAGCGGCCCATGCTGAAGTCGCGCCTGTGATAGTGCACGTTTGTGCTTGTGCTTGTGTGTATGGGCGCTGGGCGCTGGGCGATGGGCGCTGGCCTGCAAGAAACACGACTGCAAAAAAATCGGCGATGCGTTATCA
>JALLPA010001304.1:0-11257 GCA_036939895.1 Thalassiosira exigua | reverse complement strand
GCCTGGCAAAAAGAACGAGGTAAAAAGTCCCGGTAGTTATTGAGAAATAAATTCCCCCAATTTACATTGCTGCAAAACACCCCAAACATACGGTATGTAGAAGTAAGTAGGTATCCTCTGCTCTCGCCTCCTCTGCGCCTGCGCCTGCATGCCATGCTTCCTCCACCTTCCTCCGCCCTTGAATCTAAAAGATAGGTTTTAGATTCAAGCCTCCGCCTCTGTCCTTGCAAGGTCAATCCGGAATCCGGGACGACCGAACAAAAAATGACGACAGAGGGGCAAAAGTCCCACCTCGTCGAGGGAATCATCGTCGGGCGCCGATCCATTGGGAAGAACCTCGCCTTCGCGGACGTTTCTGTACCAGTGCCCGGTGTCCCCGGGAGGAAGGATTCAAACAGCGCCAACTGTCCCGTTGACGCCGAGGGTGCCGGTTTCGTTCAAATCATATTCCTCCGTCAGAGCTTCATCGTCGGTGCCGATTCATCCCTTGACGAGCCGTTCCCGACGAAGTCGACCAACTTGCCCTACGGTAAGTTCATTCAGGCGTGCCTGATTCGTTTTACTGTCTCTGACAGCAAGTTTCATGGTACAATACATGGGAATTTAGGTGCTGAAATTGTCGTCGAATTGGGTCATTGCCAAAAGGTTCCATCAAAAGATGGGAGCGGGAGGGTCGAAGATGTTTGGGAGGTTTCACGCTGGAAGATTAAGGAACATCCGCGTGACTTGGCGGAGAAATTGGCATCACTCGAAACGGATTCATTGGCAGAACGTGCGCCAGTGTCGACAGAACGTGATAACGTCCAGAGAAGGCAGGAGGTCGTGGTCGGGAAGGGTGCACTGTCATACTCCACCTACTTGAAGGTCCGTGCAGATGCATTTCAAATGGCTTGTGAGCAAAAACCGCAATCGTTGGATGTGGGTAGAAGTGCAAGGAAGGCGTCCACCGACAGCGCATCGGCTGATGTAGTTGAGGTCACATCTACAGTGTCAACTCCGGAAACTTCTATGCACGCTAACCTCGCAGAAAATCCAGATGAAATCGCAACAATCAATCCGGGAAGAATCGTTGACCCAGATTTCCATCATGGAGGAAAGCACGCCAAGGGAAAGAGGGCAAAGATATTTGCCTCTTGGGTATTGGATAACTTCTTTGCAATTCCTTCCGGAAAAGGAATTCAGACCAACGCTGTCACAAATGACAGCTTGTGTCGGCCGTGCGGTACAGTATATGCAGAAGCTTCAATTGATCCCCCACTCCAAAACGTTCATGTATTTGACGGTGCGGGTGGAAAGGGGCAGCTGTCTTTGGAATTAATTTTACAGCAGATGCGTTTTCTGGGTTCTCAGTGGACCGATGAAAAGAAAGAAGAAGACTTCTCAGCTACAACCATGCCAATAAATCATTGCACAATAATCGACCCCATGGTGAGGAAAAATGATGCCAAGCAGCGCCACGCCAAGCTGAAGCGAGCCAGGAGTGGTATGAACTGTTTATTGAGACAAAAACATGAAAAGATTGGCACAGCCCACGGCATGGTCGCCAAGTATGAGGCTGACCCGATCAATCACCTTGCCACATACTTCAATGCACATATATTCACTAAACTTTGCTCAGAGTGTGTGCAATCAAATGATGACACAACGTCATCTGAACAAGAAAGTCCAGAACGACAGCTTCTATCCAAAAAAATCCTTCTCTTGGGGATGCATCCGGACCAATGTACAGAATGCATACTCGATGTGGCACTAGAGCATGACCTACCGGTTGCCATTGTTCCTTGCTGTGTATTTGCCGACCTCTTTCCCACGCGCTTTGTGAAATCGATCGGATCCCCTGGCTTTGCGAACGAAGAATTGAGTACTGGGACCATCACCGATGATGAGGTGGGAGAACGCAGCAATTCAAACCGCAGAAAATCTAACGTTGTTCCGGTGAGGACCTATGAAGACTTTATCCGATATTTGATGAGCAAGGATGATGGACTGCAGATTGCCACTTTGCCCTTTGAGGGAAAGAATAAAGTCATCTATAAAAAAGTGCACTGATCTCAGCATTGATTGGCGCTTTACCTTATGGTGTATTTCAGTGTTCATCTAAGCCAGTGACAAGGCTCGTCAGTGCGGTAGCTGTTGGGGGCTCATTTTGGGCCCAGACCTTCACACGGGACTGAATATCAGTCGTCGTGAGTGAGGTATTCCATAGAACACCGACGAAAAGGGGTCGACAAAAGAGTAGGCAAAGCACACAAATGGCTTGGCCAATAAGAACTACAACTTTCGCTCTTTGCATGGCAATCTTAGCCCGTGTACATGCTTGCAAGGTTGGCAGAGGTGGTGCGTAGGGATTTTCACTCATTACGAGGATCCCACCTCAAGCAAGAAATATGATGCCATTTGCAGAGTATCATGCACCATCATGACCAGCGCTTAGACGAGACTGCCGTGCAGATCTCTCATTGACCTAAGGAGCGCCGCTGCTGTCTCATCGCTGCAGCCACTGCTTCCTGGGTCCAGAAGGAACGCGCGGTAATGGTGATTCGTCCCTGGCAGCGAGTGAACGCCGAAGCCGTCGCCGGCACCGCCAAGGCCGCCCATTTCCGCGTCCCGGACGCCGAACACCACGCGTCGCACGCGGGAGTGCACCAGAGCCATGGCCTCGTAGACATTCGGCTCTTTCGTGAGGTAAACATCGTATCTTGATACAAACGGCACACACGGGAAGTCAAACACATGAACAGATCGACTCGATGAGTTTCTGCAGCAGTGACACGCAAGCACCTTCAACCGAAGCTCACCCTGTGCACAGATACTGCGTTCGACGAAAGATAATGCAGGTCCTGGAATAATCTGAAACAAACAACGAAGTACCATATCATCTCACCTGCCCGGAGCGAAATTCTTCTGATTCCATCCCACAGCCCATCGCAATCTCACGTTCCCTCCTGCTGACCCCCTGGATCGCCAACATCACCGGCGTGCACAGGGGGTTCATCAAGTCAGGGAAGGTCGACCAGGCCCGGACGGGGGCATCCCGCCCGCCTCCCTCTGCTTCCGGTCGGCCTTGCCTCCGTCGCTCCTCCGACGCCCGCGCCATGACGGATCCGCTTAGGGGATCGACCACCGCGGCCCCGGACGACGGCGGAATCTCGGACGACGTCTCGGCGGACCCGACCGAGGCGATCCATTCCCCCCGCTGCCGTCGACCCGCGCGCGCGTCCTCGATCGCCTCCTCCATCCCCCGCTCCATGGCCCGCGCCTCCGCGGGGGAGAGCGCCGACGCCTCCTCCTTGCGACGCGCCGTGCGCTCCTCGAAGAACAGCGTCGGCCAGAGCGTGCGGTTCCACGCCTCGAGCTCGTCGCGGTCCCGCGCCGGTCGGCCGGGGAGGGATCGGCGCGCGAGGGAGTTTCCGGGCGCCGGGTCCCCGGGGGATGGGACGCCGTGGGACTCGAGGACGGATCGCAGCGACGGCGTCGCGTCTCGGTCCGGGCCCGACGGGTCCGTCGTCGCCTCGAGGGCGAGCTCGACCGCCTCGACGGAACCGACGAGCAAGTCCAGGGAGTACGGCGCAGCATCCTGCTTTTTTGCGCCGTTCTTCTTGTCCTTCTTGGACCTCTTCTTCGGGTTGCCGCCTCCGGCGTCGTCGCCCTTGGAGGCGAGCTCGGAGCCGTCGGTCCCATTGCCGCCGTTACTTCCACCTCCGGACTTCGAAAGCCGAGACTCGACCTCGTCCGCCGAGGCCGGCCGCCTTCGGATCCTCTTGAGGTGGTCCGTCCTCGGGAGGCCGGCGCCGCGCCCCCCTCGTCCTGGCTCCGCGCTCCCGACCTCGCCGTCGCTCTCGTTCGTCGCGCGGCGCAGCGGCAGGACGGCGTTCAGCGCCCGCGCCAGGGGGCCGCAGGACCTCGGGTCGACGTTCGGGAGGACGCAGCAATCGATCCGATCCGGGAGGGCCTCCTCCTCCTTCGGACGCGGGGCCTCGACCTCGACGAAGCGGCATGGTCGCTCCGTGGCCGGCATTGGTTGATAGTTGCTTCAGTGCCCGCCCGCCGCCCGGCCAATCCTGCCTCTAGGAGTATGTTCATGCTTGCGATTGGTTCATGGTTGTTTCAGTTTCAGGGCAGTCATCAGTTGCTTCGAGCGTCTGATGGTTATTTCGGCGGAAAATCGAACCCGCTCATTCATGTACTTGATCCTACGCGGATCACGTAGAAATCTTTCGTTCGTCCACTTTGACTTTGACTGTGCACAGTTGAGATGAGCGCGTCGTCGAGCGTCGAGCTTCTGTTGGTATGGTATGGTAGGCTTTTGTTTTCGAGTTAACAACTTTTCGTGCCAACCCAACTATAATAGGAACGAACAACAAAAGGCTCTTACGTTATTACCGTCGTGCCCGCTGAAATTAAGCTTATTTTCGATGCAGAACAAACTCCCAGATCTGACTGATCTGACCCACCTCCCTCCCACCTGACCCTGACGATTATGGCCATGACCGCAGTAGCCTTACTCGTCCACTAGCGCTGGTCCTCCCACCCTCCCCCGTCCCTAGGTATCCGCAGTCTCCCTACCGATCCGTTGTCAACATGGCCGCCCTGACTCGAGATACCAAGTCGACCTATGTGATCCATGATCGCGTGGAGGCCGAGACCACCGGTGAGAGTTGTCGGTTCAGGTCGGGTCGCAATTCATGACTATGCGTCACATTGACGATGGACCATGCTCTCCCCGCCCCCCCCTACTCCCCGCGCTCACCCTCCTTACCGTTCGATCGTCGCGCAGATCGAGAGGATCACACCTTTTGGTAAGTCCATAAGGTAGAGGTTCTGGCCTTTTCATCGTCCTCTCGCCTTGTACCCCTTACATGTTATCGTGCCGTCCTCATCGTGCACCATCAACTTGCACTCACGTCCGTCCAGCGGGATCATGTTCCCCGTCAAATGCAAGGAAATCCTCCCGGTCGATCACGTAGTCATCAACAGCGTGGCCGTGAGGGGAGCCCTCGGCCCCCTCACCGTGTGGTGAGGCGCCCTAACATGCCCCTGTGCACATGCAGGCCTATGCATCAATAGAAGTTTGCAACTTACGACCCGTTTCCCGCCCACTTCTTTCCCGCCCACTTCTCCCACGCACTCGTCCTACTCAGGGTGACCAAGGACGAGAACCTACAAGGCGAAATCTCCATGTCCCGCCGCCACTGGACGAAGATCTACGAGAGGACGCACACCCCCTCCTTCACGGAATACAAGGAGCTCGACCTCTCGTCGGACCCCGTCGTGCTCCGCCCCGGCCAGGTCCGTGGGATCTACATCCACTCGACCCGTCGGGGAGACGAGGCCATTGTGTACGACAACAAGGAGAATCGGAAGACGCACGACGACAGCTTCATCACCATCATGCCGGGACGGGCGCACGTCTCCGAGAAGGCCTTTGGGTCGGTTCCCATCTGGGGTTGGTGAGAGTTTCGTGTGTTACTTGCTTCGACTGCGCTGCTTCCTTGTATGTTTTGTCTACCGATGGCAACGTAAGGACATAGTGCACCCAACTTGGGATGCAAGTGCGCATGTCAGCAGACTCTGTGTTCTGCAAACACTGTAACACTGCAAACGGCTTAATTCATCCTACGCATGAGAAATTCCATCAAGAGATCTCATCAAGCAAGATATGACGCACCGAGCATATTTCCCACTCCTATTGATGTCCAAGTTAACACACATGCATCATGGGCATGAGAGGGATTATTCAACTTGTTGAATCATCGCTCAACTTTGTCAGGCTCAGCACTGAGGACCCGCGACCCGCACCAGCAGTGAAACGAACTTTTCACTTGCATGATTCCTAACAGCACTTCTGCATCTGCCACATCACAGACTCTAGATAACCAGCGTCCTCTTTCTCTTTGACCTTACAGGGGTAGTGCATGGCGCGACAACCGCGAGTTTGTAGGCCAGATCAAGTACGGCGCGTGCTACCGCCTCTGGAGTCCAGGCCAGAACCCATCCTTCGGGTCAAATTTTCGCTCGGCTGCTCGAGTTCTCCTTCTGTGCCAGCGCCGTACGGAAAGTCCATTCTCGTGGCTCCCCGACGACTGCCTCTACTACATCTTGCACATGATGCGGTGGGACTGGGTGAACGACACTGGAGACGGAATGAGGAGGGAGCAGAAGACCATACTCAGGCGAAGGCGACAACAGATGATCGCCGAGGCGGATGCTGTGATGGAGGAGGTACAGGGAAGGGGTGAGGAAATTGATAATGCGGAATCGCCAGTTGTGCAGGGTGGCTTTGCAGTCGGCAATCGTGCCTGGTTGGGTGGAGACAATGTGGCAGAGAATGATCATATGGACGAGGATAGCAGTGATGATTCAGAGGATGCTGACTTTAGCGTCGATGATACGTCTGATGATGCAAACAATAATGATGCCGAGGCTGCAGATGGTAATAATAGTGCGGAGGACAGTGATGATTCTGACAGTGAAGAATCAACGGGATCTGATGTTGTGGCATGGGGCGACCACGTCGGCTCAAGAAATGCCCTTGTCTACAACAACGATGACAGTGACAGTGGCAGCTCCGATGATGAGGCGGAAGGAGGGGTAGGGGGGGAGGAAAGGCGCCGGAGGAGCGCTTTGTTGCGTGCCAGGAGGGCCATCTACAGTATCCTGCGCTCAACCTAAGCCTCCAGGATCATAAAAGAGGATGGGCGGTGATATTGCATTTATGATAGGGCTTGGCATGAGTCATTGCCAAGAAACACCATGTACAGTAGGGTCGTGCCCTTATTTGGATTGTAGAATTAAGCAATGAGAAGAGGACACAACGACAATACTTTTGTGACTGTAGCTGCGCCTTCTTGAATTTTTGTCTTATGGCTTACCATCACTATTCGAATGCATCCCAATCGTCACTATGATAGTATTCGGCCAGGAGGCGGTAGATATAGCTTGGCTGGAAGCCCCCAATGTTGGTCACGTATAGGTCAATCAGCCGAGGGGGGACATAGTCGTGCACTGGGTTGACAAATTCCACCTCGGATAGTGCGGGATCTCCAACCAGTCCGTAATCTGCCACCGAGGACGGACTGATGAGATCGTTGAGAGTGTCCTGTCCCTCATGGGGGTACATTGGACACAGCTTGAACATCCCCGCGACAGTCACGACAGGGACAGAGTTGTGCTTGGCCGCAAGTGCCACCATGTTAGATCCACTGGGGGCGATAAGGCCGCCATTGGCCTGAACAAAAGATTGGCGTAAGCGAGGGGGTACAACGTCAATGCCATGACAAGGTTCCCGCTTGCTAGCAAGAGTACGGAACCAATGCAGACCCACTTACAAGGACAGCATGGGCGGGCAGTAGCACCTTGTTCACCCTCGCCATGATGGCGAAGGTGGCGGCATCATGAATCACAGTGGTGTCGATTCCAGCCTCTGCCAGTGACTTTGCCATCACGTGTCCCCCAAAGTGGGGCGATCCCTCACAAACAATGACTTTGAACTTGCGCTTTTTTGCTGCGGCTGCTTTGAGAAACTGTTGAAAGGATCGAGAGGGTTAAAACGTTGGCCAAGATGAATCACTAAAAGTCGCCCTGGGGACCCAACTGCTCCATTGAAAATACACCGACTTTTGCATCAAAAGAACCGCTGCTCTCTCAAATGCCAGGGGCGCTGGTCAGAGACCGTGGGTTCATATGTGTTGTATCATTCAATATCCCCTGCAAGATGGTTAGCTTCCTGGCGTATTGTGGACACAAAGCTGATGTGCCAAAGCCTCCCTGAGCTTATCCATTGTATAGTCTGTTCGCACACCGACGTCAACCGATGATAGCCTCACACAAGGGTTCCATACAGACTCGAACACCCAAATAGGCCACCAATGCGCCTGAGAACACTTACCAGCTCCACAGTCTTCGAAAGCGCATAGGTCAGGATGACCTCGCCGGCGTGAATGTGCTGAACGGCCTGCTCGTTGATGTTCTTGTGCAGGTCCTCGAGCTCGCTCATCATCTCCTGGATCGCCTCCATGACGCCCTGTCGCAGGTCGTCCCTCCGGATGTGATAGTGCGGGGGATAGCAAGTCCACGCCGCCGCCGGGCCTCCGCCCCCCCCTCCGCGCGGGTCGCACGCCGCCCCGGCTCCGGATTCGGACCCGAACGAGTCGGACCTCACCCGGTCCCCGAGGTCGCCGGACGGCTGCCGCGAGTGCCGGTGGGTGACGTGCTGGGGATGGGCCCAGAGCATGGACGCGAGGGAGAGCGTCCCGCTTCCCGCCCCCGTCGGGGCGGAGGGGGCGGGGGACGTCACGCGCAGGCGGGTCGAGACCTGCTCCGTCAGCTCGTCGATCTTCTCCATGTCCTGGGGAGTCCGATCCGCCTCGTCCCGCACCGCGTACATGACCCTGCGCACGACGTTCCCGATCGCCGGCTCGCGATATCCCCCCGCGGCGTGCAGTTCGTTCCCCAATCCGCGGAGGAGGGTCAACAGCTGCGCCGGCGTCTTCCACCGAGCGGGGCCGACGATGGCGCGGAGGAGGTCGACGGTCCGGGTGGTGAGGAGCCGTCGCTCCCGTCCGTACTGGTATCGCGACGGGGCGGGGCCGACGTCCCCGCGAGGGCCGCCGCCGCCTTGAGGCGCCGCGGACTTGCCAGAGGCGTCGGCGCCGAACCGGCCGAGGCGCAGAGATATCTCGAAGTTGTCGAGGAGGGCCAGCTGCTTCGGGTGGTGCTTCTGGAGCCACCGGCGGACGTTGGCGGGGTCGTCGAGGTTGGCGGGGAGCGGGGCACCTCCGCCGGGAGGGTTGGACGGGCTGGACGACATGGTCTCGACGGCCGTCATGGTCTTGAGCTTGAGCCCTCGCCCTTGCCCTTGCTCGCAGCTTCTGCTTCTACGCGCTGCAATGCCTCGGTCGTGGCTGGTTGTGGTCAGAAGAGGTGTGTTTGTTTGGCGATCACATTTTTATTCCTTATCACCGTTCCTATGCTATTATCATAATAAATTTATCGTACAATAAAAGCCCAATACTCTAGTGATATCGCCAATATTCGGCTGTGTGAACGAGCCGTTATTTGGTCAAAAGCAAAAGATCGCGTTTGGATCATTGCCATTGCCATTGCCATTGCCTCGTTGAAAAGGAAGCCGATCAGCCCGAGCGAAACGATGGCCTCCAGCGCTTTCCCGCCCCTTCTCCCCAAGGTGGACGCCATCCTCGTCCTCGACGGCGATGGCAACCGCCTCGCCGGCAAGTACTACGGCGACTTCATGAAGGCCGCTCCGCAGTCCGCCTCCGCCTCCACCCCCGAGAACGGCGGCACGTCGGGCGGCGGCCCCTCGTCCTCCGGGGACGGCGCCGCGGCCGCCCAGAGCGTCGAGCAGCTACGCGCCTCGTTCGAGCGGCAGCTCCAGTCCAAGATCGGAGTCATCGCCGCGCGGCCGGACGCCGCCGAGGTCGTGACGGTGCTGGGGAAGACGGCCGTGTTTTGCGGGGGTTCGGCCGGAGGTCAGGGCCAGGGCGGGGGCGGCCCCGGAGACGTCCGCGTCGTCCACGTCGGGCCGGCGGGCGAGTCCGAGCTCGTGCTGGCCCACCTCGTCGAGGGCATGTACGAGGCCCTCGGCCAGCTGATGGGGGGCGCGACGGACCGGGCCATGATCCTGGACAACCTCGAATTGGTCTTCCTCCTCATTGACGAGCACTGCGACGGGGGGATCATCCTCGAGACGGAAGGGCACAAGCTGGCGAGCTCGGTGTTGCTGAGGGACGAGCACGAGCCGCGGCCGGGGGAGGGGGCCGAGTCCGCGGGCATGGGCATGGGCGGGGGAGGGGGGGGAGGACAGCCGGCGTCCGGCGGGCTCGGGATGGGCATGGGGGGGATGGGGGGAGACATGACCATCGGGCAGGCGCTGATGCAGGCGCGGAATCAGATCATTTCCAACTTATCCCAATCGTGATCTGCTTTAAACTCTATGACATGGGAGTGTGGTGGTGTAGAGGCCGGGCTAACTTCACAACTCATCACGTGATGCGGGCAAATCATTGGGGAATGCAGGAGCACTAAAACAGTATTTGATCATGTTGTGGGCCATCTCAACAACATGGAAAAAGGCTGAAAAAGCTATCTGATTCTAAAATCAAAGGATAAATTCTTGGCATCGATACTCTAACTTGGGAGATGACAATTATTTTGTTTGGGGGATTGCACCGAATGATCTAATCATCATCACTATCCTCCTCTGATGACGAGTCTTCTACTCGCAATGTAGCCAGCCTATTCGTGTTGACCATGTATTCATCATCGAGCGGGTCGTCGAAAACTATGCCGTTGTCCTCGTATGCGTCGCCGCTCTGCCTCGGATCTCTGTCAGATCCATCCCCTGGTTGGGATTCTGAATGATCTGCTCCTGCGCCATCGCCGACATATGATTTCCGTTGTCCTTCATCCTTTGACCCTTCCCCAGGAATGTGCCCCTCTTCAGCAAAGAAGGGATCGAGAGGCCACAGTCCCTTCGACTTGATATGCTTCACTTGATCTTTGTACAGAATATGAGTTATGACATAACGAAAGCCTCCCCCCGACGAGGAGTCTCTTTGGTCTGATTTTTGTCCCTCCGCCCCCTCGCTTTCCTCTTCGCCGCATTGTACAATCACGAAATCGTTGCGCTTGATCCACACAAGCTTTCTGAACTTGGTCGGGAGGAACGCTAGCTGGGGGGCGCGATGGATGGTCTGCACCGGCGTCGAACTCGTACCTGAAGATTGCACCTGATTGACGCCCCCGTTCGCAATCGCTGACTTCGAAGACGTTTCCCCCTCTTCGTGCAAGCGGTGGGCATCGTGATCGGCCACTTCTTCCGCGTCCGCCGATCCTTTGTTCGAGTTCGAGGACGGAGCAACGACGACATCGAACATGTTCCCGCCCCTCGTCCCGACGACGCGTGCGATGCGCTGGCCGAGGGACTCGTCGGGTTCTGGCAAATCATGGAGCACTGCATCAGTCAGATGCTTGCGATAATGAGAGCGTCGTCCTAAGCCCGCCATTGTTCGATCGGAACAAGGTGGCTGGATCTGGTGGTGAGTGTTGATCTGTGGTGATTGTGCCTCGGTGATGGTTGTGGTTGTTAGCCATGATGATGTGATGGCACTAGAGAGGATGTCACAAAGTCTCGATCTGGTCACAAACTGCTTGACACCAGGTTGACACTATAAGTATTAAATCCGAGTGCGAGTGGCTGTATTTTGTATCGCGCACGCGAGTGAATCTTGTTACAAAA
>JALLPA010001303.1:0-11266 GCA_036939895.1 Thalassiosira exigua | reverse complement strand
TTAAGGCCCCAACCTCACATCCGGCCGCGTCGACACCTCGCGGTCGCTACGGCCCATCGCACCATGCTTAGTTGTATGGAAATTCACCAAATCAGTTGTCCCAGAAATGGTTATGCACTCGTACCCGAGTCCAAAGTGATGGTGAAGATTCATGACAGGTGCACAACAATAAGTAAACAAGAACGAGTTCCATCAGTGGATAGTCTGACAAGCATGGTCCTCTTGATGAATATCCAGAACTTCTGTGAGGCTAGGTAGGCAGGACATGTAACAGCAAAGAAAGCATTATCCACCAGAAAAAATTGTAACGGCTCCTGCACAGAGGCGTTGTCCAAAGCAACAAAGGGAATCAAAAAGGGTGACAATAATATGCGTGGAGGTTTGAGCCTTAATTCAAGCTTTGCGATCGTCAGCCTTACAACGTTGAACTTGGCAAGTATCACTTTCATTTTCTGGGTGGAACAAGCAATGCCGCTGCCGCATTGGTGAATCTGGAGCCCAACAACCCTCTTGCAGGGATGCCTACAATGTTGACTAATGAAGATATTATCAGTGGAAGCAAATGGAAATGTGATTTAAATGGAATGCTATGTGAATATGTTATGTCCATGTAAATATGTCCTCCAAAAACCAAATTGTGATGGGGCATGCCGGGCAAAGACTTGCGCTCTGGCTCTGGCTCCTTTTTTTGGTAATCTTTCATCAATTGCATGTAAGGCGTTTGGTGTCATTGCGGCAGTTTAGAACATGTTCTTCAGGACCTCTTCGGAAACGGACTTGTCATCACTTCGGATGGCAAACTTCAGCAGGACGCCCTCGCCGGGCCGACCAGTGAGCTGAGCCCTCGCCAGTACCTCGTGCCCGCCGACATACATCCCGCTCAAGTGCATCATGTGCTGTTTCTTGTCGCGGGCGCTACACGAAATCCGCTCGGTACCGTCACATGGCATCATCCCCGAGAGCTCGATCAGAGAAGAAACGGCTTCGTCCAAGCTTTTGGGCTGCATTTGATACTTTCCAAGTGACTCGCTGCTGTCGTCGGTTCCGTTCCACGAGGCGCGGAAGTCTGGGACGGAGACGCCCATCATGTAATCGGCTGGAGTTACGAGGACGCTCTCCAGTGGATACTCCTCTGCATGTCCCTCATCCAGCAGCTCGCTCGTATCGGGGTCAACATGAACGGCTGTGAAGTTCAGCTGACAGATGATGGAAACCGCATCCATCGAGGCTGCCGGGTTTCTTTCAACTAAGCTGAAAGTGCTGACGCTCTTCCCGTACTCCACCATGTCTGCCTGAACATCCCCTATGATGCGGTAGTAATCTGAATCAGTTTCGAATTCCAGTGCTACGGTGCAATCTTCGAGTCGTTGGTCCTCCACAGTGTTTTGAATGATGAATTGAAGTATGATATGCTCGTCGAGAATATGCTTTATGCAAGAAACGACGTATTCAGTTTCGTCTTCCGTGAGAGCTACGGGGGCTGTTGACCGGAATACATTTCCAAAAGTGGAAAACTCAGGAATAGCATACACTGCAGCAGCAGGGTTGTGAAGCACTGGATGCGCCTCTGTTCCATCAAGTCCGTTGGTCAGACTGAGACCAGTATTGGTCTCTTTGCTGGCATTTCCTGAGTCCCCAATGCAAGGAAGGGCGGAAAAAGTCAACGGGTCACCACTGTTTGAAGCTGGAGTTGAAATGTAGGCTTTGATTGAGCGCTCAATGCAGTCAAAATTCATTTCCAACGGTTGTATATACACAAAAGCAGCCACGTCTCCCTCTGACGGCGAATCTGTTGCCTCATCATAGTCATCTCCAACTGGGGGGATGTATGGGTTCAGAGCCATTGCCTCATTCAGTACTGCCACTGCGATAGAAGATCGATCGCGGGTTTCGTCATCCTCATCGTGTAGACTGCTTCTCAGAAGCACTACGATAGAAGAACGCAGGCTTGGAACAGCAGCTGCGAATTTGGACAAAGCCTGAACCGCTGCCGCACGGGTTGATGGGCTGTCAAGGATGACACGATTGTACAAGAAACGTATGTATTGTGCTGGGGCTCGTGTTGTTGGGCCATGTTCAGCGATAATGTGGATTGTTTGCGTCGATAAAGTTGAGTATTCGCAGTCCTCGATGAATTCGCACAAGTGAAGCAAGCTGCTCTCTTTCATTTCCGGGACTTGCTTCATGAGTGAAACGATGCAGTCAACGATAGAACACTTGACGCCGAATTCCGCATCGTCTCGAAGAAGACTGGCCAAAAATGTTACAATCGATCTGTGCTTCGATGGGTACTTCAGACATAGGGCTTCCAGGCTTTGGATCAGACTCGTTTTGTACTCCTCGTCTTGTACATCATCAAGCAAAACAGGTAGTTTACTCAACATTCTTTCAATCACTGCCTCGCTCCCTGTTTGGAGAATAATCGCAATCGCCATGGTTGAAATTTGCTTGTTACCATCGTGGACGCATTTTTCCAGTCCTTCGTTGCACAACGCCACAGCCCTAGAATGATTTTGCACTAGGGATAGGGTGCGAAGAGCTGCAAATCTGCTGGCTGGCCTATCTGAAAGCAGCATGTCGTGAAGACACTGCATGACACGGGTGAGGTTCTGTGGTTCCAAGTTTGGTAGCATGCATATTGTCCTTGCCGCTTCGTAAGAAACCATTGCATTTTTGTGCGACAGGCTAGACTCGAGGAAATTGAAGCATATGCTGCCCAAAGGGGAGGAAGCCCTTACATCCCGAACGGTGCTGCCATTGGTGAGCTCTTTAAGCATCAGCTTTCCACAAAGGCGTATGAGCATCACAATAGCCAAAGGACTCTGAATGCGCTTCCCTGCCTCTCCACCGAACTTTTGTACCAACTTGGCCATACCCAGTCGATCACGACTCTTCATCTGGCACAATAATCGTAGGGCATTCACTTGGACCATGTTGTTTGATGTGATTCCGGTTTTTCTATCACTCCGTTTCATCACCATTTCTTGCACTTCCCCAACCCAACGCCTCACAATCGTCGCATTGTCCGTTGATTGTTCATATAAGTGGGACGCCGAAACCAGAGCGGAATTGCTCACGTGCATATCGTTATCCACTATCGCCTGCTTGATGTACCGCTCGATGCTCCCCAACATGGCTGAGTCGATTATGTTCACCAGCACGCGAATTGCATTGGCGCGATACACCCCGACGTCGGAAGTCATGTCCCTCGTCAGGCACGACGTGACTATGATGACGTCGGACGGATCGCATAGCGGCTGCATTTCCTTGATGAAGAGATAAACGAGACGCCGCAAGGAAACATCCTCCGCGTCGACGAATAGCTTGGTGCTCGCGAAGAATAGCTCTGTCGCTTCCGTGTTCGTTAGCTTTGACGTGGACTTTGGATCATTTTGCATGTACAGTATTTGAGCAAGTATCCTGCAACACTTGAGGGGATTCTCCCTCACGAGAATGGAGTCGTGGAATATTCGAGCGTCCTGGAGGACCTTGGCTTTCTCCAAACGATCTTTGGCAGAAGGCAAACGTCAATGAAAGTTGAGGCATACAAAGAAAGGGGAGCAATGCCTTGAACACCTATGAAGCAATTTCACTCACCGTAGGGATGGACTGCATCCTTATCCAGGTTAGGGGCCACTATGCCCTCCACATCTTTCACGAATTGATCCATTTGACAGTGTGTGCTTATTAACAATGCTGATCGTTGTCCGTTTTGAAAGTATCGTATTCCGCGGTCTCGGGTATGCGCGATTGAGACCGAGACCACGTCTGATGCCGGTGAGGCAGAACCCGGACGATGGTTCCCGCTCGCTCCCCACCGCCGGTCGCGACGCTTCGGTTTGACTGCTCGGGTCGGCTGATGTCACGATTGATGCGACGCTTCGCGGCCGAGGGTGAAAACGAAGGACGAATCCGCGACGAGAACGGCGGAGCGGAGGAGTGTCGCGGGTCGCGGGTCGCGACCGGCCGAGAAGAGTTGGAGAGGTTGATTGAGACGTGATATTGAGGACAGGTTGAGAGTTGTGAAGTGATGTGAGATGGCGGGAACATTGAGCGATTTTTTTCATTCACAATGCGTGCAAAAATATGTCATATCATCGCCGATACGCAGTGCGCTCGACGTGCGGACGAGCCAGAGACGACAGAGAACTCGGCGCTCGGCGGACTCGACGGCGTCGCTGCCTGCGCGCGACATCAACAACGCGACTGGCTGACCCCGGTGCAGACGTCTTCTTCATCAATCATACCATACCTCTGGGGCAGTTGCAGCTGGGGGCCTCCGAACTCGGGGCGATCTGGGTTGAAGAAGAACCGATTTCTCGCCTAACGATGTCGCTGCGCAAACGTCGCCGGTATCCTCTTCGGAGCAACTGCTCGCGTGATAAGAATTGCCATCCCGCAAACATATTGGCCGTCAAACTCACCATATTATTGTGCACTGTTCGAGGCATATACTCGCGTCGGTCTTCATTCATTGCATCTTGGCACCCGCATTCCAGGCACACTGCTGGACTCCGCCAGGCGGCCACGCCAGACGACACCCTTGACCCATCGCAATGTTCAATATACACAGCCAAACTGACAACAGCCTCCGGAAAGCCAGTTTGCCGGTACGCCCTCGGCGGCGCCGCTCGCTCTGTACAGTCCGAATATCTCCCATTGGAATATCGCGATTTGCTCTCGAGGCACGCTGGCGATGTCGCTCCCTTCTACTTTTACTACAATCCGCATAGGTATCCTGCCTTTCTGTCTGGAATTGCTGATTCATTCATTAGTGAGGACGGAGAATCAAAGAATCTTCGAAGAGATATGTTCATTGCTTCAGGTGGATCAGAACGTTCCCATGAAGAGCTTGATCAACGCCTCCGTGATGCACTTGCTTTCAGCGGGGGCGATTACTTGGATGGCTTTGTACTGGAGTATGTCTGCCCATATGAGCTGACACCTGACAACCAAATGGATTCTGAAATGGCAAAATCTATTGAGCACGTTCACAAAATGAAAGACGAAGGGAAAGTGAGGTATGTGATAGCCTCGACTCACTCTCATGCCGTGGGAGCAGCATTGGCCTCAGCAACACTGCCATCACACCCAGACAATGGCCCAGGACGAACCCCAGCATTCGATGCCCTCATGCTACGCTACAGCATGTCTCATAAGATCGCTGCGGAAACACTCTCGTTTCCAAACGCTTTAGGGAACAACATTCCAGTGCTAGCATTCACCACTACGCGATGGAATCGTCTTCAATACGAGTCGGCACCTGTCCCTGCAAAGTCTAGTTTGCGCCCAACAACCTCGGATTGTATAAAATTTGCACTGCGGCATCCTGCGGTTGAGGTAGTATTGCATTCCGCGCGAGATGAAGAGGAGCTGGAAGAATCATTGCTGCCATTGATTTCCTCCTCTTCTCACTCAAATTGGCTTTCAGAGGATCAATTGGAACAATGGCGTCTTTATGGAAGACACGAAGCGGAATGGAATGGAAAAGATGACTTCGATGAATATCCAAAAGAGTCTGTTGAATCTAATTGAGTGCCACAGTATCGTACCAGTTGCAATCGTCTAGGAACAGCCGGTCTGTTAAATGCCGACTGCTTTTGTTTCTTGACACCTTGCACGTACATTCAGATACTGCTCCTCAAAAATGACAAGCAGCGAGGAAATCTGCAATGTAATGCCGCCTTCACAACTCTCCTCCTTTCTGCTCACTCCCAGCCTGTCTCGCCAAAGACTTTCCATCCAAAGTGCGGATCCAAGTGCATTCGCCCAAGGAGAACTTCCAGGGGCTGCCGCTGGGCGGACGTCGTCTGCGAGCCACGGGCACGTCGTCCCAGAACTCTCGGTATCCCTCCTCGTCGCGCGAAAAGATGTCGAACAGGGTGAACTTCCCCGGCTGGAATTTCAGAATCGCGTCGAACGGCCCCTCGTACAGATCTCGCAGAGGCACGCCCCGCTCGTCCGCCATGGAGACGATGAGGGCGGGGAACTCCGGATGTTCGACGCCGGCGGTGAGGAGGGGCACGACGTCGCCCTCCTCGCCGCCTCCCTCGTCCGACGCCTGCCCCGTCCGCGGCCCGACGAACCTCACGGCCTCGAATTCCCCCGCGCCGGAGAGCAGGGACGGGAAGACGACCAGGTCGCCCTCGGACACGCCCCTCCACTCCTCCGATTCGGATTCGACCGCCGTGGGGGCCCGCGATGCGTCCAGTTGCCACAGGACGTGGAAGCGGTCCCAGTCGTTCGCTGGGTTGATCTCTTCGCTGAATTCGAGGAAGTGGACGCTGGGTTGCATCGATGCGGCGTCGGCCGACATCGCCATCGTTCATGAAAGTCGATGCACGAAATAATGAATATGTATGAGGATCTTTTTCAGCGATAATGATTAGTACAAAATACGTTGAAAGTATCTAGGAATAGTCGCTATTATCCGTTGATGCACCATAAAATAATAATAATTATCACGACGCGACGCGACGACCATGGCGAGGACGAGGAGGCCGAGGAGGAGCGACACCGAGACCGAGACGGAGGACGACCGCGACGACGACGGGGAGACCGACGACAACAGCACCGCCTCCTCGTCGTCGTCCTCCTCTTCGTCTTCCTCGTCGTCCTCCTCCTCCTCCACCGCGGCCACCCGCGATCGTCCCCACCTCTCCCCCCCCGCCGTCATCGCCCTGGCCCAATCCGTCCCGAACTGCAGCCGGATCCGCCCCCCGAACCGCCGCTCCCCCCGGCGCCAGGGGGGCGAGGGCGGCAAACACGGCGGCGTAGGCTCCAAGTCCGCCTCCTCCGCGTCCGCGTCGTCGTACCTCTCCAACCTCGGACGGAGGCTGCAGCAGACGTTCAGCTCCGAGGACGAGCGGAGTCGAGGGAAGCCGTCGCCGAAGGGGCCCGACGCGACGGGGGGCGCCGGACGTGTCGACGACTCGGACGACGTCCTCTCCTTCCTGGTGTCCGACGCCTATTCCATCGAGCGGCTCGCGGCCGAGGCCGAGGGGAAGCACGTCTCCACGTCCGAGCTGGAGGGGGCGGGCATCGCGAGGGTCGACGTGTACTGCCGCACGGGGACGGTGATCGCGTGTCGGGTCGTACAGACCGGCGGCGGCGGCCCCGGCGACGCGCGCGACGGGGGCGAGGAGGCGGGAGACACGCTCTTGAACATCGCGACGCCGCGGAAGGCCAACGTCACGCTCAAGGCCGCCGAGGACGACGACGCGGAGGCGACGCAGATGCGCCGCATCGTGCGGCGAAAGTGCACGCTGGAATCCCTCAAGCGGATCTTGGAGCAGCCCCCCAAGCTCCCGGAGGTCGCCGCGGAGGTCGCTTGCTCGGCGCTGAAGATGCCGGGGGAAGACAGCGAGGGCGACAACGCGTCCCAGTCCTCCACCGTCTCGAAGCGGTTGCAGCGACGGAGGCAGCTGCGGGGAAGCTCCAACTTCGCGAGCGGGCTGAGCAAGGAGCAGCGGCGGTTCTTGAAGCAGCAGCAGATCATGCTCGAGAAGCGGATCTTGCGGGACGAGAAGGTGCGGCAGCACGTGGGGAACGCGATCTTGGCCGCGGGGATGGAAGGGGGCGAAGGGACGGAGGTGCCGGACCTCCCCGTCTTCGCGCGCTCGTCGTCCTCGTTGGAAGCGGGCGGGTCGACGGATCCCGCGGACGGCGCGGGAAGCGTCGCCGAATCGACGGCGGGTTCGACGGCGGGCGGGAGAGAGCGAAAGTCGTCGTTGAATCCGGATAGCGGAGCGGACAGCGCCCAGCGCGCCCTCCAGGAGCGGATCGAGGTGGCCGACATGGGGCTGGCCATCCTCATGGGGGAGGCGCAGCGGCTCGAGCGGATCATGGCCGCGATGAAGAAGGAGGAAGACCAAGACGAGGGGGGCAAGTCGGACGACGAGCGGAAGCGGAGCCGGAGGAGGAAGGAGGGAGCGGCCGACGACTACGACGACGAAGGCGACACCGACTCCCGAAGCAAGCGGAGCAGTCGCACCGGCGGGACGGGGGGAGGCGACGGCACCGATCGATCGTTCTCTACCTTCCGCAGCACGGATCGCGACGCTGACGACGAATCGACCCTGGACTCCCGCGACGAAGAAGCGGCGCGCCGACGACTCGCGCGGGAGCGACAGGGGTGCGAGGCGGAGTACTCCTTCCCCTCCGACTTGCACGACGAGCTCGAGTCGGCGTTGATGCGAGACGACGAAGACGACGTCGACGTCGAGACCTCCGCGTCCGACTCGTCGGTCCCGCGAGCAGGAAGAGGAGGGCGGGGACGCAGCCCCGCCGGCCGACGGAAGGGACGGGCGCCGCCGACGTCCCCCGTCGCGGCCGTGCCCACGAACGGGGAGGGGTGCGTGGTGCTGCGGGAGGACGGGACGTTCGACGTCGTGGGCGAGGTCCCGGAGGTGTTGAGGAAGAAGCTGTTCCGGGAGGGAGGGCCGTTGCCCGATCGGATCTCGCTCGGGACGCTGTGAGTTTCTCTCCCGGCGAGGATTTGTCGCGTCTCTTCGTGTCACTTGTGCTCGAACCATTCCGATCTAACGATCCATCTATGATACCTCTCGTAGGGATCGATACTTCGTCCATTTCACCGACGGGTCCTTCTTCTTCTACGGTCCCCCCTCCATGGGCAAAATCCTGTCGAAGGGGGGAAAGAAGCAGCGGCGGGGGAAGGGACGCGATCGTGGCCGGAAGGGAGACGCCTACGTCGTCAGCGTGGCGTTCGGGAAGCACCTTGAAGACTTCTTTGTGGTGAGTTTGCCGGTTGACGCTGGGCGTTCCTCCCCGATTCCTATCGTGTACCCTGATACGACTCCTCGCGTTGGCTCAGGTGCGGTCCGACGGATCGTGGGAGGCCAACGGCGAACTGCCCGCGGGCCTGGACGACTTGATGAAAGATCGCGACAGCTGCGCGGATTTGCTCTGGGTGGCTTTGGGCGTCGCCGGCGAGTGGTGCGTCCGGGCGAAGAATGGCCGGTGCTGGTGGGGCGGGGTTTCTGCCGATACGGACGAGGCGCTGGCCGAGATCCTCGCGGAGGATGGCGAGAACGAGTTGAAGTACATCGATTTCGGCCCGGACGACACCTATTGTTTACTGTGGAAATGAACACTTTGGTTCATCCTTCACAAGTGTAGGGTGCTTATTAGTGAAGAAAATTATGATGCGGTATGCATTATGTAATACTTTTGATCGATCATATAAGCTTACTCTGCGAGCGTTCTCCAAGGGCGCCTGTCATTTCCCATTAGTCCTACCCGATCTATCGTCCCGTCCTACACCTATTTAATTTGTCCAACGACCAATACATTGCCAATGGGTTTTGGCTGTTCTGCAACTGGGTTCTTACCTCCATCAAACCACAGCCTACTCAGAGACGGAGGAAATGGCCACTCCAGATTCATTATTCAGGTACAATAGCAAAAACAGAAGTGTTAAATTGCGGTCGAAACCAAAGTTTCATAATCAGGTGTCAGGAATGGCACGAGAGTCAAAATGTGCAACATCATCAAACAAAGGCTGCAAGACCGCTCATGGCCAAGAATCCGAAGAGAAAGAAGCTCAGTTTGAGGATCTCAAGCTTCATGACGCTTAATGTATTTTGAGAAGAGCCATCATCGTGCCGGCAGATAAGCTGTAGTAGAAGATGTGGTGGAAGAAGTATGTTGCCAACGCGTGAGGGAACAAACACTTTTCGAATGCAAAGATCTTCGTCAAGAATCTCTACGCACCAGCTCCTTCATCCCAACCTCCACAATGGAGACATACAGAAATGTTCCAGCTACCATAGCCTGAACCACTCCGACCGCATTTGCACTGTCGTCGAAACTATTTAGAAGAAGAAACCCCACGAGAACCCCCACCGGTGTTGTGCTGCTAAACACCAGGCTGAGCCAAAAATGCTGTCGAGTCGACATGTCTTTGGCAGCGACCATGGTGCTCCCCAGGGCATAGCCGGCGAAGGCCTTGTGAGCCATGATGGCGGTGCCGGTCGCAACAACCTGATCTACCTCAGGGGAGATTCCGATAGACACTCCCTCCATGATAGAGTGAAGAGACAGCGCCAGGAACAGCATGAGGGATGCAATCTGCGACCCGAACAGGTGCCTCGTGAGAGTGTCGTCATGATGGTGCTGGACCTCGNCGCTGGGTCTTGTCGTATGTCATCATGTCCTGAATCAGGCTCTGCCGTCGCGGTCGAGGTAATTTGGGAGGTTCCGATATGTCTTCATGTTCACTGCTTGCTTCACTGTCATCGCCCAGTTTGTCTAGCTCAAATGCATCGAGGTTCCTGGTTGACGTATAAAGCCGCAGCGAGGTGTTCGCGTTCTCAATCTTCATCTGCACTATGGAGCTGCGACGATTTACCAGCTGAGATCTTCGACACCCTGTCGATACGAGCGGAGCTTCTTCTCCATGCCGGCACTGTGCATGCATATGGGAGTGAGAGTGTCCTACTTGAGCGGTGCCATATGGCTTGTGCTCGTGATGTTCGTGCTCGTGGTGCTCGTGCCCGTGTTGTTTGTGCTCGTGTTCGGTGTGGCCATGGGAGTGGCCGTGCAGTAGAACACCCATGCCCCCGACATCTTCTTCGTCGTGACTGCCCTCTCCCATCATAAGGTGAAGGCCCTCCTCCAGTATTAGGAAGGCAATGAAGGTGGAGCCGCAGATGAGCATCGACCACGGATAGCCCTCGTCCCCGTCCTCGTCGTAGTTGAGTAAGGCGCTGGAGTCCGCCAGCTGGTGCGTCAGGGCCGCGGCAAGGAGGACCCCCGAGGCCATCATGTTTCCCACGCTGAATAGGGCCTCTGAGCGGGAGACGACGGCCAGGGGGGCCAGGACCGAGAGGAGGGCGGAGGCAAAGACGACCAGGGTGAGGAAGATTTTGAGGGTGCCGACGTCGATGCCCAAGGCCAAGGCGGCGGTGCTGGCTGCGGGGGCGGACATGGGGTGGAAAAAATATCTCTCATAACCCGTTCACAGTGGCGACGCCCCCAGGGATGCTACACCTGATGCAACCCATCAAGCGACTGCAATCAGTTGTAATTGTAGGAGGCGATGCAAATAATGCTATCACTCCCCGTCCGTCCAGAGAGGTTCCTCGTCGTCCCGCATCTCCGCCGTCCGATCCGTCACGCTCCGTCGTCGGCGGTCCGCAAGCTGATGTCTGCATGCTGATGTCTGCTGATGGCTGCTGATGGCTGATGGCAGCACGGACAACTGGGTTTCGACTGACTAGCTACCTACGTATGTTTTTTTGAGTCG
>JALLPA010001302.1:0-15799 GCA_036939895.1 Thalassiosira exigua | reverse complement strand
TTGTAGTTCGTGGGTAGTTGGTATCCACGACATCGACGCACCCGTGAATGCAACATTGTACTTATTTGGAGCCCTCGCTCGATCGTTTGCAATGTCACGAAGATGAGAGGGAACTTCTTTCGAACCGGCGCGTATTTTGTCGTGCAACATTTTGCCTGTCTCGTCGAGCTCAACTTTGCTAGCGACTGACCCTAAAATAAAGTACAGTGTCATGCTGTCGTCATTTTTGAAGTTAGCATTATCGCTACTAATTTTTTTGGATCTCACATCGTCGCCCAATCGTCGCTTAACTTCCATCCTCAACTTTTTGAGTCGAGCCTTTGTTTTTTTGACCTCGTTCAAAAGCTCCTGAAAGCTAAGCTCCTCCTCTACCTTCTTCTTCTTCTTCTGAGCTGCCGGCTTGGCTGGACTGCTCGCTGGCGGCATCGGGCTGATAGATGTGGGAGGCGGGCTCCTTCCCCTTTTCGGTTGTGCAAATGCCCTCCGCTGCTGGTTGTGTTTTTTGTCGCGTTTCGTCCTCTTATCCCTCTCCACCTTTTTGGTCGTGACAAAATCTTTGAGCTGCTGCTTCAGGTCCGCTGGGATTTCGATTTGACGCCGAAGCCGCGGCCAATTGCTCAGCGGATGTCGCCCGGGCGGCCAATCGAAAGGCTCATCGTCTGAATCCGCACAGTATGCAAAATCAGTGACGACAGCACGGTCATTGGATCTTGCTGACCCTATGCGGAATGCAATTCGACAATGGACAAATCCGTCTCCCCCCTCTTCAATTTCCATCTCACGGTAGGTGACGGCGAAGGGATGATCTGGGCTGCCATGAAATGCCTTTCTGATCGTCTTCGCATCAATAAAGATGCCATCATCCCCTCCATCCACATCACTCAACGAATTCAACGGCGTAATCAGAAGTTCGCTGGAGCAGCGCAGGCCTCGCAGATCAGTGTGCAAGATGACGCGGAATATTGCCTGACGGATGGCTTTGTAGGCGGCAGGCCAGAGCGTCGAGGCGCCGTTGTGAAAATTGACGCTTGCATGGATATCGATCGAAAAGATGGATGCATCCAACGACGACTCCCGTCTCGATGATCGCCTTGTGCTTCGGGGGGAGAGGGACATGGTAGGCTCTCACGCTGTCGATTTGTCGGGGGACGGAGATACGCCGAAGGACAAGGCGAGGGGCGAAGACGCCGGACGAATGAATCGCCGTTATGGATGGGGAGGGGCAATGGACGAGTGAGCTCCTCGCCAAGACACAACAAATAGCCGACGAAGACGGATATGGCCCTAGCGCCCGATCCTCTCGACGAGCTTTTGGTCCCGGTATCTCGAGGCGATCTTATGGACCATAGGTAGGGAGGGGTCGTGACCTTCGGACCCGCCCGGTTGGCGGCGGCGGCGTTGTGCCTCTCCGACCGCTGTTTGATGGCCGACTGCAATGCTAACAACCCCCGTGCTAAAGACAAGGGAATGAAGCTTGGGGATTAATGAGGGATCTACCGCTGGGGTTTATTTCAAATTTGCTCATAATACGTATAAGGTGGCAACAGTAAATTTGAACTTGGAAAGTACTGGTCATATGCGAACAATTTAATTTTCAGTTCTTTCATCGGAAAGACTTTCGGCTCACCTTTCACACGCCGACCTCTACCCCACCCCTCCCCACCTCCTTATTTCTTATTAGCATACTAGGTGGTGGCCGACTCCTAATGATAACAATCCGGACCGAACCGAAGTTTCCTTGCCGATGCGGTGGATGGCACATAGATATCATTCGGACAACATTCTAAGAAAGGTCACACGCTATTTGGGCCATGTACGGGGTGTTTGGAGCCGTTTCCCAAAGACAATCTGGTTGCACAACGGGCAAAACTGTAAAATTCACAAGTCATCCGGAGTTCGCTCACTCATGGTGGCACGATGACGAAGCTAGGAGCTGCTGCGCATGTGATGCCTGCGCGCGCCAAGCAAGTAGATACTTCTATCTACGAACGATACCTTGAAGAAAAACGCCAAGTGGGATTCCCCCGGTAAATTATTTGACTATCTATGTGATGGTTTCGGGGGGGCCGAAAGTAAATGGTTTGGAGGGATCCCTCCGGCATTTGTTCTATTCATTCCTTTGTATCATGCGCGTTGATTGACAAAGGGTGTGTTGGTATTTTGATTAGCTCAAGAGTATTTTCATTAGCTCTCAAGAGGAGGTGTTCATGTCGTGGGCATCAGTCATTTTTTTTCTTCCAAAGAAATCACCCTTCACCAAAACCAAACCGACCATGACGGCCCGTCGTCCGACGCCTCCCCCTCCCCCCCCTCCCCCTCCGCGTCCCTCGGCCTCGGCGACGCATGCGCCGCCGCGGGGGAGGAGCGACGGCGCCCCTCCGCCTCCGACGTCGTCGTCGTCGTCGTCGGTCGGCCTGCAGCTCGCCCGCCGCCGCCCGTCCCCCCCCCCGTCGTCGGCGGGGACGACGAGGAGGGGGGGGGTCGCCCCTCCTCCTCCCTCCCCCCTCCCGGGCGTCGCGGCCTCCTCCTCTCCCTCCCCCCGCGCCGTCCGACGCTCTCCCCCCGGCAGCGGGGGACTCGCGGGAGCATTCGAGGGACGGGGAGGGGTCGGCGGGGGGGAACGCCTCGGGGGGTACGGAGGAGGAGGAGTCGGAGTCGGAGGGCGGCCGCCCTCCTCCTCGTCCCCCGGCTGCCCCCGCCCCCGCTCGCGCGTCGACTTCGTCGGACCCGCGCGCGCGGTGAAGTCCCTCTTCTCGTTGCCGTACGGGGACGACGGGCGGGACGTCAGCGTCGCGGTGCACAACGTCGGCGACGGGACGATCTTGCTGGACGCGGGGGACGACGTCGCGGCTTCGGCGGCGGCTTCCGACGCGGGCGGCTCGTGGGGAGGGACGGGCTGGATGGGGGGCGGGGTGGAAGACTCAGGCGGATTCCGACGCGGGAGGCGGAGGCGCCGGCCTCGGAGCTGGTCCGCGAAGCGGGAGGAGGGCGAGGACGAAGGGGGAGGCGGCGGGGAGGAATCGAGGAGGTCTGCGCAGCTCGCTCAGTTGCAAGAGGGGGAGCGGTCGCTGCTGGCCTCGCTGTCGCTGATGCTCGAGGAGGAGAAGCGGCGGGAGAGGGGACTCGGCGTGGGCGAAGTGGTTTCGTGGGACGAAGAAGGAGAGAAGAGTGGTGGCAATGACAGCGATGATGGCGATGATGGCGATGATGGCGATGACGACGACGATGCAAACGTCGCCCCTTCAAAGCCGAGCAGCGAAAGCCACGCCCTGGTCGTCCCGTCCAACTCCATCGTCGTCCGCCGCGGGAGGCGAAGCGACGGGCTGGCCTCGGCGGTCGACGCCGCCGCCGGCGGAAGCGCGACGACGGCGGACCTTCTTCGCGACGGCGCACATCCGGAGGATCCCCTCGCCGCGAAGCTCCCTCCCCCCCGTCGCTACCTGCGCCACGCGGCGTCTCCCCCGGCCGAGCCGCGGCAGTACGTGGACTGGACGTTTCGCGACATGACCTTCTTGGTGGGGAGCGACGCCTTGATTTACGACCGGTCGAGGGGGATCGGAGCGAGCGGCGGCGACGACGCTGATGGTGCGAACGGACGGGAGGACGGGAGGGAATCCGTCGCCGTCCGGTTCGCCGACGTGTCCGACTTGAGGTCGCCGCGGAATCGCTCCCGGGACGACGCCGCGAGGGAGGGGCTTCCCGCGGGCGCCGGCGGCCGACGGGGCGATCGCCCCGCCCTCCCCCCGTCCTCGTACGCGGAGGCCCTCTTGACCCCGTCTCCGTCGTCCGCCGAGGAAGGAGCGCTACCGCCGGACCGATGCGCCGCGTCGTCGCTGCCCGCTCGCATCGTCCCCTCCTCCTCCGGCGTCGGGCCCGAGTGGGCTCGGCTGGGGTTCTCCCCCGCGCCGCCCCCGCCCGCGGGAGTCGGCGCGGTAGACGACTTCGACGGCGGCCTCCCGATCGACGGAGGGGGGACCGCAGCAGACGCGGCGGCGGATCCCGCGTCCTCCTCACGCCCCCCGCCGGTGTGCACCGTCCTGGACGCGTACCTCGACAACGTCATGGCCAACGTCCCCCAGCTCGCGCTGGTCTTGCGCGAGCACGGCTTCGTCCAGAACGTCAAGCTGCTGCGGACCGAGGACATACCCTCCCTGATGACGCACCCGTCCACGTTGGGCGATCGCCGCGAGCCGTCGCCGTCGGGGGGGGGAGGCGGCGGCGGCCGTCGCTCGCCGGCCGTCCCCTCCCGGCCAGAGCCGGTCTTCTCCCCCGACATCGTGGAGATGAACGCGTCCGCCTTGCTCCGCTTCCTCAAGGCCAACTGCACCCGGGAGAACTCCACGTACCTCCTCCACCGCGCGGCGGGAGACGCCACCGTCCGGCTCTTCGACGTCGGGAGCATCTCCGACCTGCGCCAGAGGAGGAAGTGGACGTGGTGGCTCGCGCTGTGCGGCTATCGCTTCGCGTGTCGGCTCGAGCAGGTCCAACGGCGCGGCCTCGGGGGGGCGGACGATCGGGCGACGAGAAGGGAATACCGCGCGCGGCAGAGGAGCTTGCTGGACAACACCCTGAACTTGCTGGAGGAGCTGGCGGACATGGGCGGGGGACGGCACGACACAATAGGTGAGCGAGCGCGCCGTTGCGTCTTCTCTCTCTTCGACCTTCCTTTGCGTGGATGGCGCGCGATTGTACGATACGGACTCATTCCGTCGACCCGCGCCGACGCGACAGGCGCCGCCGTTTGCGAGCACCTCGCCGACACGTACCTGTGGAACGACGAGGCAGATGGAGACGTGGGCGAGAGGGACGCGAGCAAGCCGGCGCCCTGCGCGTCGACGTCTCAGCCCTACGGAAAAGTCACCGCCGATTGCCTCAACAAGGCGCACGACCACTTGACCAAGGGCATCAAGATGTTGAACCCCCTCCTCGCGAAAGCCCGGAAAGAGAAGTCTCCCATCGAAATCGAGGCCCTGTCGACGCAGCTCTACGGCATCCACCACAAGGTCATCAACGTGAACCTTCGCTTGGCCGACCATCACCTGCAGAACTACTTCTCGTCGAACCTGATCCAATCGCTGCGCACGGCGGCGAGGATGCTCTCGGACGCGACGACGTTCCTCGATCCCATGACCGGCGCCTCGGGTGCGAGCGGAGGGGCGGACGGCGGCGCGGACTCGGACGCGTACGCGAAGAGCGTCCTCCTCCAGCACGCGTGGCTGTGGGAGTACGCGGGCCACTTCGCCCGGTCGTTCGCGGCCGACGACCTCTGGCGGGACCGAGGGCACACCTGCGGGGCCGACCTCGTCGGACTCTTCCGGGAGGTGGACGCCTCGTGCGGCGCCGTCGCGGCGCGGTTCTTCGGGCCGAGCGGCGGCGCCCGGGGCCGGAAGCCGACGGCGGCGCCGTCGGTCGGCGCGGCCTCGCACGGCCAGGTGTCGCTGCGCTCCCTCGGCGGCGTCGTCGTGCTCCCGTCGGACTTCGAGCGGATCGAGGCCTCCGTGCTGCAGAAGGAGGGATGCCGCGAGGCGATCGGCGCCGCCCGGTCGATCCTCGACCAGAAGACCCAGATCAAGCGAGACGCCCGCCTCGTCCTGGTGGCCGCGTGCGTGTGCTACGGACACGCCATCGATTCCTACGCTCTCTTGGCGGATGCCCGCGACTCGGAGGAGAGCGGCGGCGTTGAGGATGCGCCCAAGGTGGCGGCGCTGCCGAGTCTGCTCCAAAACGAGAACGGTTCCTCCGGGGACCGCGGCTTGAATGTGATTTCTGTGGTGCCCGCGGCTGCTGCCGTGGCCCCCCTCCTCCGCCAGAGGCTAGGCGACGCCTGCAACGAAATCGGGAAGATTCTTCTCGCCGAGTCTCGGGCTGTCCTCCTGCCAGATTTTTCTCCTCGCGACAAAACATCGCTGGCAAGCAACCGCTTTGGCATGTCTCATGTCTCTGCAATACTGCTGGCGTCGGCGCAATTCTGGTTCCTTGAAGGCCTCGAGCAATTCACGGCCGGGCACGACTTGAGGAATCTGGCGTTGCTGAGATGCAACCTGTGCCAATGTTGCAAAATTCGCGCGAATTCCAACGTCATTCTGCCAGGTAACAACGAGGAAGACTCCAGAAAAAACAACTCGGAAGTGTTCCTTCAAGAGGCCGTGGACCACTTAGTATCAGCCCACGAGGCCATGGGGGACAGGGACGCTGATCCCAATACGTGGGACATGGTCAGCGAGGAGCTGGCGGCCACCTTGCTTGTGCTAGGTGTTCGAAGGAGGCAGTCGGCGCTTTCGTCGTCGTCCGAGCCCGTGATGTTCCCAGCTTTGCGATTGACGCCCGGCGTGGAGAAGTCTATCGTCGAGCCTATGGAGCGGTCGTGCAGAATTTATGAGTCTCTGGGGACACCTCGTTCTTCGCACCAGGCTGCTGCAGCGCATTATCAGCTGGCCTTGTACTTCAGCAAGGTGTGGACTTGCCAGCGCGATGAAGCTAAGACGAGGGAGAAGCTCGCAGCTGCGTTCAATCATTATGGCTTGGCTCACAAATATTTCTCTCAGCACATACGCGGCAACGAGGCAACATTCGTTGTACTGAGCCTCGATTTCAGCAACTTGTATGCAACTGTACCTGGCGAAGAGTGCCTCTACAAGGCGCTGTTATGCTGCTTGGACACACGTGAGGCATTTTCTCTTCCTGTGGCAGCGACGGCCATGGACCAAATGACGACGCTCGCAGACAACGTGGAGATCAGGGTTTCGAAGCTTCTTTTGAATTTGGTGAAACTTGAGAAGGACTTAAATCTCAAAGAGGGGCATAGACCACCCGAGAAGTACAAAACCCTTTACAGGAAAGTTCTGGAGCATAAGATGAGGTCATCCAAGACCAGTGAGACTGTCAATGAGAGAGAAAGCAGCGAGGCTGCTCTACCTGCCTTTCAAGTCTTTCGTTTGCTCACAACATTGTCAGAGGGATTGTAACTGAGGGATTTACGAACTTTATGAGATGTGGGGCCCTATCTTTGCCAACTTGGATGAGTTGTGTGGCCTTCGCTTGAGGACACCAATATCGACGGCATCTATCAGTCATGAGGTAGCTCTAACACCTCATTTTTCATTGAGGTTGAAACGAGTTAAACAATTTGGCATTCGATGGCCTTGGAATTATGGGTACGCAGATGATGCTTAACCTAAAAGAAGTAGGTCGCCAACCTTGCACCTTGGCGCTTGGAATTGCACGATGTGAAAGATTCAAACACATCCAGGTTCTCATGTCATAAAATCGAATGGCTAGTATTAATAACTCGACAAGAACATCAGCTTCAAGCAAGCCTGACCTCATGAACCATCCTTCAACTTACATACGAAGCAAGCGACGCTGTCGTTGCCTGCGCACAAAGCCGTCCACCATTGATGAACAACTCATTGAAACCTACCTAGGTATACAATTAGCTCCGATGTGTTCAATGAACTAGCATTACCCAACTCAGTGTCTGTTGATGCAGAGAGGCCATTGCTAACACTGTGGCATTGGAACTTGATCCGAGGCAATAGAAATTTATGCTAGTGCCTCGGAGCGACATTAATATGCTGAAGATTTGGATTTGCGCGGCTGTTAGTACCAGGGCGGGAGGGCTAGCATTTCTAAGTGTGGTAACAAAACATGCAACATCAGACGCACTGCCGATTAAACAGGATCGGGATTGTTGGTACCTACAGAAAAAGCACCATTATTGCGACCCAACGAGTCCGTTCAGTTTCCAAAATGTACCATTTACTAACTTGTAATTATGCTGGATTCTCCCGACGCATCAGTTCCAAAAGTATTGCATGTACATCTGACCATCCTTCCTCCAGCAAAACATTCCAATGCGCAATCATCCTAATGAATTCTGTCCACCCATAAACCATCCTTTAATACACTTCACTCTCCTTCTGTTACTGCTTGAAAGTGCCGAAGCCTTTCGTACCTCTCCTAGATTCTAACTCTGTTCCAGGATGCGGATTGATGCACAAGTGGATGGGTCGCAAGGACACTTTTTGTGGAACTGCGATGCAACCAGTGCACATGCATCGTGTTCGTTTTTACCCTCATGTTGCATCGCCCAATTGATGCGGCTACCGCAAGTAGCGGTGGGATCTTCGGCAGCCGGGACGGCAGTATTCCATGCTTCGCTGCATGAATTACAGCCGCATCGCGGGGCCGGCAAAGTTGTCTCGTACACCCTGACCCAATCAACTTTCATCACCTGGCCATCTCCTTCAAATGCAGAGGCATCGATTCCTTGTGCCAAACCTAAGTTTCCTCCAACAGCATAATTCAAAAGGATATAAAAGTCTTGATCGAAAGGAAAATCGTGATCGTTTGATCCATTCCTGGAGATTGTGTGGTAGATTTGACCGTCAAGTGCAAACTGGAGTTCATCTTTCAACCAATTGACCTCTACAGTATGCCACTCGTCAAAGCTTCCAGCGGTACTGCAACTTCTTGCGAGACCACGGTTACAATTCGCTGTGTGGGTAGTGCTAATGAATTCATCCGGCTTGAAACCCACGGTTTCCAGGACATCAATCTCGCCTGACGTAGGCCACCATGGCGATTGGGGGTGTTCCGGGAGCTGGCAAAAAAGAAATGTAAATTAGAAATGTAACTCAAGCGATTAGGCAACAACAGGCACGAAAGAACTTCTTTACCATCCACGCCGCTGGCAGCCAAGCAACAAACAGGTAAATGACGGAAGGAGTTGAATGGGTTGACGAATATCAAGTACCAAAAATGAGTACCCAATCCGTATCAACGCACCTGTCCATCCTCCGACTGCCTTAGCACTTGCGACGTTCACGCGAAACTGGACTCGCTTGTTTCGGAAGGAGTGGTGTCCCCTAGTGACCATTCTTGTAGAAGTGTAAGGAGTACAATACCCGGCACCATTAGTACAATCTCCACCGTAACCTGAGGCGGTCTGCGTGGCAGGATCACAAGGACAATGTCCGGATTCCCTCTTGGCGGTCAAGGTGAGAATGCCGTCTGAGACAGCCGCGTTCTCTGGGAGGTAATATTCCAATTCCCCATTCCCAAAACCACAACCAGCTGGCGTTCCACACTGTAGATGAGAAGTGAAACAATCAATGGTGAGCAATGCGTCGAAAATCCGTTTTGCACGAAGCTTGATCTAGGACCTACATCATTACCAGTTTCGAAGGCCCAATTCGACGTGTTTACAGCAGTGCCACCGAATTCATCAGACCAAACGAGATCCTTAGGGTCGGGATCGGGGAGCTGGCCGGTGATGGGACACCAACGACGCATATAGCAGCCACTAGTGCTAACACCGTAGGCCTTTCGGTCATTTTCACCCTTTGGTGCCGTCGGTTGACCTGGAACCCACAGGTTCGTGTAGGGGGGCGCCTCTTCTCCGACCTTTTGGGTGTGCTCGGCAGTGCTGACATGTTGGATAGCATCATTCACGACCCCACGTAGATGAAAATCATCAAAATCTTTGAGCTTGTCCTTGATTAGGTCGGCAGAAACAAAAGATGGTCCTGCAATGGAAATCGCCATTAGAAAACGGGCAAAAAGCCCACGGTGCTGGTGCCTGGATCGATGGCGCCCGGGGCAAGAGCGCAGCGTGCTTGTAGCTTGATTTGATTGTCGTCGTTTGTTGGAGAAATACGGATAGTTTTGTGTTAGAACATTACATCAGAAGGAAAAGGTTGCGTCATCGCTCATGGACTTACTCATTTTGTTTTCAATCGTTAGGGCGGGGATATAAGTGACTTGCATATGTGTTGCTCTACGACCGATCGAAAGTTTTATGAGAGAGATGTGCTGAAGTCACTTCAGCGTTGATCAACAGGCGAGGGCAAAGTTGCTTTTCACAGTGGCGACCTGTGCTTTGTTTTTCAAAGGCACGCTCCTCGACTGCATGCAACACGAACGGGCGGATAGAATAAAACAACCTGTTGTGTATCGCAGGATTTATCGCGAGAGTCGCAGCCGTTCGCTCGATCGCGTTCAGTTTGTACGATATCTACGATACTGCCGAGCTCGTTCACCTTATTCATCTTCGCCAAAAAGTGAACACATGCAATGAAGCTCCAGATCACGCACCGCACGCGCAATCCTGCGAGCACGCCCCTATGGTACCCTCGAGCGCATCGGGGCGGCGCGGCGCGAGAGTTGCAGCGCAGGTGCAGTCGCACCTCGTTTGCTCTCGCTCGTTCAGAAGCTCCAGCCAGATGCGCACGCGCGCTCTAGCTCTAGAGGTAGAGCGCGTGCGGGGAAGGACCACCAATTTGTATCGCAGGATATATCGCTCGCGAGAGTTGCAGCGCAGCACGATACGATCAGACGTTGCAGCGCGGTTCGCTCTCGTCCGGTAGGTACGAAGGAACTGTATGACTCGCTCTCCCTCTAGATACCGCGCGCGGACGGACGGGGAGAGGGAATTACCACCAATTTGTATCGCAGGATATATCGCGAGAGTTGCAGCGCGGTTCGCTCTCGTCCGGTAGGTACGAAGGAAACGTATGACTCGCTCTCCTGCAAGGATACATCGTCGCCAAAAATTGAAACGATGAAGCCAAGATTCACCTCACCCTGATCACGGAGTCACGCGTGACTCCAGGTTCTCTTCGGGCAACGCCGCTTGAGAGATAGAGACAGGCATCCACAATTGGGGTGGATTCACACAGTTCAGGGGCTCCAACAGGCCCAAGATGCACCCATCAAGCTTGAAGAGCTGCTGCTCAGCCGCCACCACAAGGAACAAAGGCGGCCGACCCAAAGGATCGACAAAGGAGAACGAGAGACGCGATGAACTCAATCGCAAATGCGCGGTGAACTGGGTCTGTGCTGAATTTTCAGAGGCCCAAGCGGAAGCTAAAGTGGCCAAGAAAAAGATCACTCAAAACCAGCTTCGACGTGAACTGTGTGCAGAGGCGAAAGCAAAGTTTGAGTTAGAAGGCAATTTCGACGTGCCTCAAACGATGATCCTCAGCCGAATTGCAAAAGACAAGTTTGAAGTTTGGAGCACTGGCGAGGGCTCTCTTATCTTACCTATGGACGACTTTTCCTCGTCTCGTCTCGTCTCGTCTCGCCTCGCCTCGCCTCGCCGAGAGGATTCGAACGGTCGTCGGGACGCTCGATTCGGGGTCGCTTGTGGCGAACGCGACCCCCGCTCGTACTGAGACGATGCTCGACTTTCGACGCGTTCGGGGCCGCGAACGCGCCCGATCGACGCGGCTCGACGAGAGCTTTCGATTCGTGGTCGAATCGATCCGATTGTACCTCGCGGGGCGGAGGTACGGACGATTCTCTGGTTGTTCGACGGACCAAGGGGGGACCCTTGCACGGTTCGAACGCGAGAACTCCTCGCCGAGCGCTTTCCGACGGTCGTCCGGACGCTCGATTCGGGGCCGCTCGTCGGGAATGTGACCCCCCGCTCGTGTTGGGACGACCTTCGAGAATTCGGACGCTTCCGGGGGCTTTCGACGCTCCCGATCGACGCGGGACGGCGAGGGCTTTCGAACGGTGGTCCCATCGCTCCGTCGAGAAGAAGGATTCGGTGCTCAATGGGCAGGGTTGGCCAAATGGACTGTTAGCTTTGGGTTCATTCCGAGATGAACCCGTGTGGGCGAGCTTCGGACGCATTCTCGGAGACGAAGGGAGCGAATATCTCGGAGACCCGAAGCAGCAGAACGAAGGCCCGTTTTGAAAGGAGACGGGGAGGACAAATATGAGGAGGAAAGTGAGGACAATCTCAACGATTATTAGATTGACGACTTGAGCCAGGACTCCCTGCTCTACGCTTTGACCCGTTATAGGCCGGTCCGATGGACGACCCCGAAGGAGGGGCCGATGAAACGGCGGCCCCTGACGCTGAGGAAGTACAGCTCGTGCGCAAGGCTGCGCGAGATTCGTCTCGCTCGTGCCCAAGCCGCCTCGAGCGTACATCCCGTCCAGTCATCGAAGTGCACGGCGCCCGCCTCATAGCGTTTGTAACGCGATAATGGCCTTGCTACGGAGACTGCAGCAGCTTTGTAAGACCTTTTAGCAAGGATGGTGAACGGGCGACATCCGAAGAGGATGCTGCTCTACAGAGGAGCGTGACCAGCAGTGGCAAGATAGGCAGGACGACGAAGAAGAGCCTGCCATTCTGCCCGATGAGGCTGCGGAAGAGGGTCGCGACTTACTCCTCCGCTAAAGGACAAGACCGGTCCGCCCCACTCCCGGGGCCTCCAGCGGGAGCGGGGGAACGGATGGGACTTGCGGTGCCACGTACTCTCCCTCCGGTTCGAGCGGCGGAGTGAGGGTCCATCAACACGGACGACTGCTCGACGACCCAGGCCTTCCGGGGCTACCAGCGGAAGGATTGGTTGTCGAGCAACGGGTCACAGCAAGAAGGGGAGGGCAAGCCGCCGTCGTTCCTCTCGACGCGCAAATGCGATTCGACGCGGCGAATGTTTTCGGCTCATCGACATCCTCGGCAGTTCCACCATTGGGGTAGGGGGGGAGCAACCTGGGGAAGAGAGGGATCTACCATAGTGGAAAGCGACGATCGAGATCTGATTAGATAAATGGGAAGAAAAACTGGAGACGAACGGGGGATGGGGACAACTTGATAGGTAGCGAACGACATGTGTAGTACATAGTGATGAATTGTATTGCATCTTTTGGAGATATAAAAAGAAGAGTATCTCTAGACGATCAATAAATCTTTTAATTGCTTTGCACTGCGTGCTCTTTGCCCCAGAAATGAACAAAGCTGAGCACTCCAGCTTGGACACGAGGTCTGTTAGTATAGCGCACCCACCAGATCTGCTCTCAAAAGTGCTCCCTCCCCGTCCCCATCGAGCCGATTGAAATTGAGTCGGTACGCTACCATCCAGCCGAAACCGTCGACGACTTCTCACAGAGGTCCGTCGCTGAGCGTGGCCATGTCCGTGGGCCTCCGGTCCCTCGGAGCGTACGCGAGCTTCGTCCACTTGTTCCCGTCCGGGAACACGATCCCGCTCCCGTCCCACTTGCCCACCAAATCCGACGGACCGCCCTTGACGGAGAAGTCGAGGACGGCCTCGTCGCCCCCCTTCGTCTTCCCCGACACCTTCCACAGATCCGCTCGCGTCGGCCGGTCTTTGCAGACCTTCGCGCCGTCCTCGCCGTCGTAGCCCGTCACTTCGACCGCGGCGTACAGGGGGCGGGAGCCGTCGGCCCGCATGGGGGCGCCGACGACCTTCACCTGGCGGAGGCAGCCGGGGTGGTTCGGATCGTCGTAGTCGCCGGTGAACGGGTTGGCCGGGCCGGTCTTGACGGCGGTCTTGGCGTCGGCCGCGGCGGGGGCGCCGGCGACGACGGCCGCGGCGGCGGCGCCTCCGAGGACGCCGAAGAAGGTGCGGCGGTCGGAGGCGAAGGCCTTCGGCTGCGGGTTGGCGACGAGGGCGTCGGCGGAGGCCGCGGCCAGGAGGGCGATGGTGCAGGCGAGGCGGTTCATGTTGTACATAGATAAGCTTCGGTGACACTGCTCTTGATTTTATGGGAGATGGGAGGCCCCAGGAAGGAGTGAGCCGCGAGCCGCGCCGACAGTTGCAACTCGGCGGCTGACGATGGGGATGACGGATGACGAGATCGAGGTGAAAAGAAATGACGCATGCAGGTTCAAAGAGTGGCCGCGCCGCCGTCATTTGCAACTCGGCTGATGATGGGGGGATGACGAGCAGTGACGAGCAGTGACGAGCTATGACGAATGACGAGTGACGAGATCGAGGTGAAGAAATGACGCAGGTTCAAAGAGTGGTCTTAAATAAAAAAATATGGTCGCGGCGCGGGCGCGGTCGCACGACAGTCAGGCGATCAAAATCTCAACTTGGTAATCTAATATGAAATAAGACTATTAAAAAGAGAGAGTAGACTATCGTTGAATCCACAGGATGCGCAGAACAGTCGAAAATCGAGCAACCTGCAGTTGAAAGTCGTAAATTAGATGGATGATTCGAGAAGGTTGAGGTCGTAACTCCAGCGGAAGGAAAGGAGCGGAGTGCCGTTACGGCAACACATCGAACAAAGTATTCTTTAGCGATAGTTCCACAAAACTGCCGAAATTTTGTGATATTGAATAGGTATGATCGCCAAATACTGCGCCGTTCGGTGTGTTGCGGACGGACGAGATCTCAAGGAGGGTGCTCCTACAGTACAACAAGAGAAAATAAGGCTCTGCTGTCACTGCTGTTGCTGATGTTGTGCCACTTCCGGCAAGGGATTGACGCGGACTTGACGCGGACTCCCAGTTCCTAAGTTGATGCTGGAAGCGAAGTCAAGCGGCAAGCGAAGCGAAGCCAAATGTCAAGAGGGCAAGCGTGTGTGTATCTCAAAAGAGACGTATGTGGGCCAGTGCGATCGCTGGCGACAGACCCTGAGTACGCGTGCGCAGCCCTTCGCTACAATCCTTGTGAACAGCAACGTCGGTCTTGATGGTAACAGCCGCCTTAGGGCGGCCGGGGGGGGGGGGTGACTGCTAACTTCGCGGTTCCCACCCCCACGTCAGTGGCATACGTGCTCGCCGCCCGCCTCCCATGCCTAGTCGTCTGCTCATGTCCAGTGGCGATTCCAAGCAAGTGACCTAACCCCGAAGTTGGAATAGGGATCGGGTATGGGTCAGTGCCCCAAACACACACAATTTACTATCATACCGGTTCAAAAAGGATATAAGTTTGGTACTTGCTATCACTTGGGTCTGCTCTCTCTCTCTAATCGTATTATTTTATATATTATTACTGCCTGTCGCACGACCGTCGCGTAGCCTTGAAGTTCTAACTTGAAGTTTCTCTATGAGTTTTTGAGACATTGAAGCGAAGTTGAAGCGAAATTGAAGCGACATTGAAGCTACGTAGAAGCTACGTAGAAGCAACGCTCGCTCACGCGCCTTCGAACCGTCAGTTGGGCCGTTTCCGATTGGCCGCCTTTCCGTCGGATATGGTACTGGATGGTCGCATTTTTGTCGTGTGACTAAAAATTTTGCACCAAAAATGCGCCAGTAGAAACAAACACACGAATTCATACGCGCATGACGGGCACGTCCCGTTCGTGTTTTTTAACCGTGACTCCTCCAAGGCTTTGTGCATAAGTTTCGTTTCAATTTTTGTAACATTTTAGAGACATTTAAATAACATACGATATGAACAAATGAAGAATAAATCTTGCAAGGGTAGTCGAGTTACCAGCGCCCGCGCCCTAGGCATCGGCCGGCCTAGTACCCGACCGATCCGGGGACGCCTATATGCCTATCCCTCCTCACCGCCGGAGCCCCGTCGAGGGCTTCATCCACGGCGCCGCAAGGTGCCGCGGCGCCCCTGGGTTGGTAACCGGGGGACGATGTCGCGTCAGCCATGGTCGTCAGACCAAAATATACCACATAGGAATCAGTATGGGCCTACGGAGCCACCCAATGCCAACGATGAAAATGGCCGACATCGACAGCAGTGGCGGCCCCGTGGGAATGATCACCGCCCCAGCCCCCACGAGAACCAGACGAGACGATACCCCTCCGAGTGATTGGTCACCGGAGGCCACCGTCTCTCCTGCCCTGAGAACGACGATGACAAGAGAGTCGGAAAGCAGCCGAGCAAGCTTGTGACGTCTTCGTGCTCCCACCTCCCCCACTCTCCCAAAGCTAGGACACCGATCACTTCACTGCAAAGGCCATACTGACAACAGGACACCAAGAAAAAAAACCTGTTCCTTCCACCATCGAACTTAAACTCAGGGAGGAAGAGCTTTGGCAAACCAACGCCAAACTAGCTCAGGCACTTGCCCTTTT
>JALLPA010001301.1:0-11253 GCA_036939895.1 Thalassiosira exigua | reverse complement strand
CACAGCGATCTACGAGCCAATCGTTTATTTTCACCGCATCGAGATCCCATCGAGATGGTTTTGTCTCTAAACTTTAATATTTTGTTTTAGATGACTACTTACAGAACGTTGATCTGATGTCGTTGAAATGAGTTGCTTTCGTTAGGGCTGTTTCGTTGATCTGTAAAAGACACCGTGGGAATTGCTTGCACCAAACTAGAAGCCCAGGACAAAGGATCTCAGGAGAGCCATTGGTTGATGGCATCAGCCACCATCCCACGGAAAAATATGGAAGCCGCCGCTGTGCCCGATGGTGCTGATGTGGTTGTGGTCCATCGTGGTTGTCTCGCATCTCTTGCGTTGTACACCGCGTCTTATGCAGCGGGTGCGAGTGGCGGGCATTTAGACTACATATTTACTGAGAAACAGAAAAAAACATCCCTTCATATAAAGAACAATATGACACGATACCCTCCCTTGGGGTCTGGAGTGCCACCCCTTCCCAATGGAATAATGCACATCCGAACAGTGCAGCAGCTTGTCATTAACCAGGGGCATTTGCTACACTTTTGACTTTTGGATTTCGTCGACCATTTGGGGGGCACGAAAGACCCAAGAGGCAGCGGAGATTTTTCTAACAAAATTACTAGCTTTCAGAGTTTTAAACTACTAAATGAGACCGTATAGGATCGCACGATATCTAAAAACATCTCCAATCTATTTTGGTACTTCTGGAGCTGAGCCAATTCCAACTTAGACGGATGAGCTACGGGAGGACGATATGGCAATTCAGGGATGTTGAATATCCAGTAAAAAACGTGTTACAGGTGTTGATACTAGTTCTGGTGCTACTGGCGTCTCTGGCAGGCCATTGGCATCCGACTAGGACGGTGAGCTCATGTTTGGGCTGGACTTAGATCATTTCTGTTTCAAATTCCTGTGAGAAGCAGTTTTTTCTGCATCAAGCACGTCCTTGGTATCGTTTTTCTTCATGGACAAACTTCGTTGGGCGGGGACACCATAATCTTTTGGAGACTTCTACTTACCTCTGCTCCCCAGGGGGGAAGGGGTGCCCCCTAAATTGTCCACTGGATTTTTTACCCCATTTGCATGATAACTAGTGCTAGCATTTTTGGCACTGTGCCCGCTGATTGGATAGGAAACAGGTGATTGTGCTCTAGTTGATACTTGTAAGCAAATAGAGATTGAGTGTGAATGATGCAAAATAAAACTGGTTTTATGGATGTTATATTCATTTCCGTCTCTTGACATCGCACCTTTTCTACTATCTTTCCTTTAGCTTAACTTGCTTTCTGATTGCCACAGCTTTCTTGCTACCACCGAGGCAATCAACGCAATCTGGGAAACAGTTGTATCCTTTTCTCAGACATGGGTCATCAAGATACTCCTGACTGATCAGAAAACTGCTGCTGTCTGATCCAACTGCTGTCTGATCCAACTTGTCTCGTCCCGTGTTTTGCGGCGACGGACGGACAAGAGGCGCGAGCCCCCCCGTCTCACGACCTCGGTCGCACGACCGTGCATGTATCTAGCCACGTGCCGGCTCCGCCGTCGTTTTACGGCTCGTTCCGTCTCGGGAGCGTTCGACCGTGGCAGCCTGGTCGAGCCGGTCGGTTTTAGGGTAGCTTTCAAGGTCCGGCTCCCCGCCCTTTCGGCCGAGGGGCGAGGACTTCCTGACTTGGGTGCCGGGGGCTTCGTTCGGCCTAGCCAACTCGAGGTTTTCGCACCCCACTCGCAACGATCCCTAGTCAGTCGCGTAGCCTCCTACAAACCCCAGATTGCCCCGTCCTCGAGCAGCAAGAATCGAGGTCCGGTCCTTTGGGACTTGACCTACACGAGGCGAGCTGTGACGATCGACGGCGCTGTGCTCGCCCAACACAGTCTGCATGTTAGAACCTGCCGCTCCCGGCCAAAGGGGCGGACGGCGGAGGGCAGACAACTCGATAGATGGTCTTTGTGTGAACATCTCTGCTGTTAGAACCTTTTGCTCCCGGCCAAAGGGGCGGACGGCGGAGGGCAGACAACTCGATAGATAGGTCTTTGTGTGAACATCTCTGCTGCGCTGGATGGAGCCACCCTCCAGTCACACGCTCCAGTGAAGCACATGACGTTGAATCCTCCGTTCGAGCGTTGCGTGTGCCTCTCCCACCCGAAACACACGGCGTTGAATCGGACGTCCTGCCGTTGCGTGTGCTTCCAACGTTTCCGACTATCCGTACTATTACTTGTTCCTACGAAGATGCACGAGGGAGGTGTGCCAAAATCGTCCGTTGCAAAGTGTGCATCGCAACGATTGCGAATTTCACATCCCGCCGACGACCTGCGCTCGTAACATCAAAGGCAAAGGCGCGCGACCGGGAAGAAGATCGCCTCGTCCTCAGTCCGCGTCGACGGCGGGGCATTCCATCGCCTCGTTCGAGGTTCATTTCGAACGCGAACGTTTTTCATCGAATCGAACCTTTGCAAAATGGGCGCGTCGCGCGGATCGACCGCCGGCGGCTCCGGCCGGACACGGACGACGACGACGACGAAGATGGGCCGCCGGAGGGCCTCGGGCGGAGGAGCGGGGACGACGCCGGCGCCGGCTCGCGCCGGTCCCGCGGCGACGACGCGGCGTTCGGGGCGGCGTCGCGTCGGCCCCGGGGCGATCGTGCGGCGTCCCGTCGCCCTGGCGGCGGCGGCGGCGGCGTCCCTGGCGGCGGCGGCGCTGCTGCTCTCGGCGCTCCTCCTCCCGGCGATCGCCGCCGCGGCGTCCCCTTCGACGCCCCGGTTGGCGCCGTCCGCGCGGACGGCGCCCGCGCCCGCGCCCTCGTCGTCCTCCCGCCATCTCGCGAGCGAGGCCGTCTCCGATCCCCTCAATCGCACCTCTCCTCCCGTCGGCCCCAAGCCCGCCCGTCCCGACCTCGAGGGAGAGGAGGAGGAGGTCGAAACAGAGGAGGAGGAAGTCGGCCTCGATCAAAACGCCTTCGAATCGTTCCGATGCATCCCCCCGAACGTCTTGGACACGTGCACCTCCCCCTCCGGACCGGACGACATCTCGCACGAGTGCGACGACGACCAGTTGGGGAGTCCATGTCCGAGCGGTCGGCCGGGAGAGCACTGCTGCCTCGACACGTGCGGGCGAAGGTATTGCACGGCCAAGGGAGCGGGATCGATCCCGCTCGTGGCGCACGCTGGCGGGAACGAGGGCGACGGGAACGGCGACGGCGACGATGAGAATGGCGAGGATGGCGAAGAGCTGGAGATCGAGGCGGTCGTCCTCGAGGCCATGGTGCCCTCCTCCGCTCCATCCAAAGAAAAGCAGGACGATTCGACGCCCCCGCCGCTCCTCCTGCCCTTGCCCGCGGAAGACCTCCAGAACCACGAGATGGAGTTGGAACTCGAGGAGGGACAGCTCTCCCTGTCCATGCCCCTCGAAGATCCCACTTTCATGCCTACCTTTTATCCCACGAGCCTCCCCACGTTCTATCCCACGGCGATCCCGACTCCCGACGTCGCCTCGGAGCCCACGAAGGTTCCCACGAGGGCTCCCACGCCGAGGCCCACGCGGGTCAAGCCCACCAAAGAACCGACGCGTCGTCCCGCGGAAGGAGCCGTCGGAGGGGAAAGCGCCACCCCCAAGCCCACGCGAGTCAAGCGCACCCGTCGGCCGTCGTACGGAGCGGGATCCGACAACGTCGCCGCGTACGTCGTCCTCGCCCCCCAGCCCGCCCCCGGATTGGTCCAGCACGAGACGACCTTGTCTCCCGTCGACCCGAACAACCGCGACGCCACCTTGGCCCCGACGTTCGTCGTGGATCGACCCGTCGCGTCCTCCTTCCCCACCCCAGGCAACATCGGAGGACCGGGCACGCCGTTTCCCACCCCGGCGGACGTCGGGGGGGAGCCTCCCGCGCCCGGACCGATCGCGCCGATCACGCCCTTTCCCACGTCGATCGGAGACGGCGCTCCCGTGGGGGGGATCACGCCGTTTCCCACCGACGACGGGCAGACGAGTCCGGCGTTCCCTCCCGCGATTCCTCCCGCGGTGATCGACGCCGGAGGGGGAGGGAGCGCGCCGTCGATGCCCACGTTCGTCTCCAAGATGTCGAGCGCGAGCCGGGACGCGAAGCCCAAGCCTACTCCGCCGTCGACTCCGTCCAAATCGAAGCACAAGCCCTCTCCGCCCACTCCGTCGAAATCGAAACCCTCGAAGCCCACGCATTCGACTAGCTCGACCGAGCATTCCACCCACTCCACCTGGTCGTCGTCGTCCTCCTCATCCGGCTCGAAGAAGGGGGGCAAAAAGGGCTCTTACGGCAGCCACGGCAGCGGCTCGTCTTGGAGCAGTGGCAGCGGCGGCAAGTCGGGGAAGAAGGGCTCCCACGGCGGTTGGAGTCACGATAGCGGCAGCAGCAAGTCGTACCACGGCTCCTGGAGCCACGGCAGCGGCGGCAGCAGCAGCGGTGGCAAGTCGGGGAAGAAGGGCTCCTACCACGGCTCCTGGAGCCACGGCAGCGGTAGCGGCAGCTGGAGCCACAGCGGCAGCAACGGCAGTGGTAGCAGCAGCAGCGGCAAGTCGGGGAAGAAGGGCTCCTACCACGGCTCCTGGAGCCACGGCAGCGGATCGGACTCCTGGAGTCACAGCGGCAGCGGCAGCAGCAGCGGCAGCAGTAGTAGCAAGTCAGGGAAGAAGGGCTACTGGTGGGGCGGCGGATCTCACGGCAGCAGCGGCGGAAGTAGCGGTTGGAGCCACAGCAGTGGCAGCTGGGGCGGCAGCAGGAGCGGCTGGAGCGGAGGATCTCACGGCGGCAGTGGCAGCAGCAGCAGCAGCGGCAAGTCGGGGAAGAAGCGCAGGAGGTTGTAGGACATGGGGGTTCGAATCGATAGGATGACTGCATATTTTTTATCGTCCGGACGGATGGAACAACTTGGAGGGGCCGGGGGAGCATCATCGAGCGAAAGAACGAATCCTGCGCGTCGGTTTATATATATATGTTATAGGAGGTCGCTCTGGGTCGGGGCGCAGGACGAAGTTCGGGCTCGCGTTTTGCATATCGTGTGTAGTTGAATTGTTTCATTTCTATATATTGGTGTGAATTTTCGGACTTTGGACTGGGCATGAAAGTGTGCCCGTTCTATCTCTCTATATCGCAAGCGTGAGAGGTACGGGATGTCGCGTACACTCCATTGCGTTTCTCACGGGAAGGGACGTCGGCCATTTCTCCTGTCCGAAAGCATTAAGCGAGGATGAGTCTCCGATGGCGGCGCGTGCGATCTTCGGGCGCGGAGCGCACGGGGAATGCGCCGCCCTATCCCTGCACTTACTCATGGCGGGGACGACGAGACGAGCGCCTCTCGCCGACATATATGAACAACCTAGGTGCTTGTAATCAGACGGCCGTTCTTTACTTCCTAGGATGGCTCCCCCATATAACAGGGAGCCCATCCGCTTCAAGGGCACATTCTTCACTTTGTGTGCAATAATGAAATTCATGACATTGCCAGCAAAGAAGGCCAAGCAAAGTGTGCTATTCTTCATTATCAGGGAGAGGAGAATTTCCTCCTCGTCTTGGAGGAGCTAGAACATTCACACCCGTTGCTGTGCATTCATTGCAACAGCAAAACAAGGGTGGGGATAGTGAATGGGACAGTGAAGATGCATCGATATCAAATGATGGAGATGCTATGTTTTTATGCTTGTGATCAGGTCAAGAGGGGGTATTTCGATGTTCAATGACACGATTGTCGCGAAACCTTGTCAACTACCCAACAAGTACCATGAGCCAATGTATCAATACTCATCTGCCCCATTTATTCACATATGTTGGAGTCCTGTGCACTCTATCGTGTTTTAGCACCATGTTTATGAAAAAAAATTGAGCACATAGCCACCCACTTGCCCATCCCCAATGGAAACTCGGCCATCGAAGAAAAGAGGAGCGATCCCAGCAGTTGGCGTGAGCTGTTACAGACTCCCTAATGACCTGTTAAGGTGTGTTGAAATTCAAGGGGGTACACAGGTCTTGCCCTCTGGTGGGCAAGCACCTTGCTCCCGAATCTCATTGGCAAGACCATAAGTTCTCGTGCCTATCTAGCCGGGCTCCACTAATGGGCTACTCTATTAGTATAGTAGCTTTATACAAGGAGCACGGGCACCTATATACTACTTAGTATGGTGGAGGTAAACAAGTACAGTTCATAAATTAGCGACAACACCACTTCAATAAGAGCAGGGTGTGACTAACGTGAACAAGTTGTGCAAGGGATGTCAAAGAAAGCAACCAAAACAGACCAAAATGAACGGGGACTTAGGAAAGCAAGGAAGGCTTAAGACTGAGCAATAAACTTACCCATGAAATTAGCCAGGGCTTTGCAGGTTTGGTTTCTCAAATTCAAACTATTGATTTGGTTTCATACATGAGGGGAGTGATGGCTAAGACTCAAGAAAACTTGTGACTCCCTACCGTTCACCCTGGCTCTTGTGCCAACTTAAAGGTTGTGAATAAAGAACAAGAAAATCTAGAAGCATTGGCAAGGAAGTACCAATTACCACAACATACGGCACCAGAATCATCTGGAGTCTTCCTGCACTTGATCATCAAGGTACGGAAAGAGTTTTGAACCCTTCATCCTGCCATCTGGATCCAAAAGACCGAATAGGATATGAATGTTGGTAAGTGAACAAAGATTGGGAAGAATATTCAAGTGACCTGTTACCGAAAACATGTGATCTCAATTGGCATCCATCAATTCGCTTAGGTTTACATTGGTACCTGTGAACGAAAATTACCCAATCCATTATCCTTTTGTTTGGACTCATGAAATCAAAACTCGAGGCACGCTGTTGATCTGCTTACGCTGCCCCTATGAAGAATTCCTGAAGTACGACACATTTTATGTTATAGCGTGAATCTGTTTGCAGTCAACAAATAAGGCCAGAGACAATCCCTCGAATTTCTTCGGCTGGGAACGAATAGATCACGCCCATGTCTCAGACCCGACCATTTAATCTGGCTCTCGTGCCGGCACGTTAGGGTCAAGACCGACAATCATGGCTTTCATGTCAGTAATGAGCGCGTACACCTATAGACTCCTTGGCATGGTGGAGATGCACAAGCAAAGCTCATAAATTAGTGATAACATCAACAAGCGAATGTTATCTATGCAAATCACTTCAATAGGAGCAGGAGGTGACTGACTTGAACAAGTGGTGCAAGGGATGTCAAAGAAAGTAACCAAAATCGAGCAAATAAACTGGGGCACAGGAAAGCTAGGAGGGCTCAAGGCTGAGCAGTAAACTTATGCATGCAATTGGCGAGGGTTTCACATATTAACTTGGTTTCGCAAATCAAAACTATTGATTTGGTTTCATATGAGGGGGGGGGGGTCTAATACTCAAGAAAACTCGTGACTCCCTTTACCTTTCATCCTGGCACTTGTGTCGGCTAAAAGGCTATTAAACAACAAGAAAATCTAGAAGCTTGACAAAAGAACTACCCATTACTATTACATACGGCACCAGAATCACCTGGGGTGTTCTTGTGCTTCATCATCAATCCCGAACTCTTCATCCTGCCTTCTGGATCAAACACACTAAAAATAGGCTATGAATTCTGGTGAGTGAACAAAGAATGGGGGAAAGAATCAAGTGACCTGTTGTTCCTCAAACATTTAATCTCAATCGACATCACCTAATAGCTTAGGTTTACATTGGTTCCAGTCCACGAATTACCCCTATCCGTTCTCCTCGTGTTTGGACTCACAAATCAAAACTCAAGGCATGCAGTTGCTCTGCTTGCCCTGTCCCTATCAAGAATTCAGGAACTGCTATGCCAAATTTTACGTTCTAGCATGAATCTTTTGCAGTCAACAAATAAGGCCCATGTCTGAGACTTGGCCATTAAATCTGGCTCTCATGTCGGCACCTTAGGATCAAGACCGGCGATCCTGGCTTTTGTGTCGGCGATTAGGCTGTGGAGTTGGTGAAAAAGGTAAAACTTTAGAATAATCAATAATAAGGACCGACCATTGGTCTACCAAATGCGACAACAGAATCATCTGGGGTCTTCATGCACTTCATCACCAAGGCAATAATTGAATCCAGAACCCTTCATCCTGCCTTCTCAATCTAATAGACCAAATATGGGCTATCAATTGTGGTGTAAACGAGTAAGTGGAAATTTTTTAGTTGCATTGCAAAAATTAATCAATAACCAAATGTCAGGCAAATACGTATCCATAGTCATTTCCTTTAGCTGCGACCTGGAAGACTTTGAAAAGAAACCTGAAAATGCAAAGAATGATAAGAAGATAGTTACCACAACATATAATGGTGAAGATGATCCAATTCTCACAGTCTACATCATTTATTGGTCCAATTGTCGTGGGTTTGCTGATGCAAACTTTTGCCAAATAGATCTCGCTAAAACTCATGTTACTCAGCGTCATTTCCAAGCATGTGGTCTTGGGAATCTTTGCTTAGAAATCTAGAGGGATAAACCAATGAGTTCCGGAGTAGGTTGAGAGTGTCAGACTCTGCTGTCACAGTACACTAATAAGCATGAGGAATAGAAGTAAAGCCGCTTAAAACTGCAGGTTTTTTCATCTATCCGGTCCGAGATCATTTTTTCGTTACCATAGTTGCAATACTACAATATCGTGTTGTGCAGGGGATTGTCATGATTCTTGGTAGGTGCAGCTATGGGTAGAAATGATATGTAAGTTTCTCTAGATATAATTTGCAAGTCTTGATAATAAATAGAAGTAGACATTGGGAAGTAAAACGAATCAATGAGTTATATGAGGCTGAGATCTCATTCTACACTTAATATATTTACTGTAGACCCCCCAGTCATGCCAATGTGATTGTTACTGAGCTCTCACAAGTTGAGTTCAAAATCTAACTTTGGGCTGGAAATCTCGGTGGTCAGGCAATGACTGGACTTCAACCTCATAGATAGATTTGTGATCTAGTTGATGATCCATTCATGATGATTGGATATCCAATTGTACACATAATGGCTTCCATCTTTGCTGATTTTGACATCATCCTGCACAACCTAGGTTAAGTAAGGTAGGGCAACAAAAGATGATACTATTTTACTTATCAAATGGTGCGAGTCTTTGTTTTATTAGTAAGCTGGGATAGTAGCTTAGTCTCCCTAGAAAATTTATGTTATTTTGTCTGTCAAATAGTGCTGATTGCACTTATCCACGGCGGGAAAATTGAACCCTCAACTTATGCTTTGATTTTGTCAAATATCGCTGATAGAGCAAGCTGCAACTTAGCACAATATGCAATGTTTAACATTATCCCATCTCAATTCTCTCTAAGAGAGTCTATTAATCTGCCTGAGTAAAAAGAGTTCTGATTGTGATACATAAAATACTAGTGTCTATCGCTATCTTGGATTTAGTACTTAATTTTACCTGTTCCTACGTAGCTAGTTTTCACGGGAACTACAATGATTATTAAGCCAAGATATAAGCATCATTGCAGCTGGCATTTCAATCTCCCCAAAATCTATGCTTCTCGGCATTAGCATCCTATTGATGAGGTGTATCTAGTCTGTTTCTCTATTACGCAAAAACTCTGTCCCATGATGGTGCATGCAACCGTTTCATTCGGAAGGTTCTAGCAAAATCTAAATAAGTTTGGCTCTTCATGAATATGTGAAGAATACCATCTTGTATGTTGCAAACATTGAGGTGCATGAGCTCTTGTAGTCAGACGTGCTCTATACTTAGTGTCAAGTGATCAGCGGATTGATTAATTCAGTGCATTAACAAGGATCTGCAAAGCAAAGCAATTATTCACCATATAGAATGATATTTGTCTGCTTGAGCGAGATGGTACGATCTTGTATACATGCACACCATGGATTGAGCCTGCAATAGTCTCATTGTGGTAGTTTGGCTATGGCAACGGCAAAATCCCGATCAAGAACAAGAACGCAGTGGGCAAAAAGCATATCGATTGTTCAAAACTATGTGTCTCTTGACTTCCTGGTGTTGAAATTTATGGATGAGTGATACAGATGCCATGTCTTCATTGTACAGCCAATTAAGTGACATGGGAGATATTCAAATATCTCTGGAAAGAAAGAGTAACGTAATTAGATATGAAGACAGATTTGAGCAAATGTAAGATGAGAAGGTTGACAAAGTTGGTGATGGAGGTTGTGCAAGACCCACCTGACATCAATCCAAGTAATGAATTTGAGGGAAAATTAAGACCTTCTTGAGAAATATATGCACGATGGATATATTATAATGAAATTAACTCATCACTGAATCAAAGTGCTTTTGACTAAGCACTCAGAAAGTCAAACCCCAACTCACTGCAAGTTTTAACAAAAAGGGAATGGAGAAAATCATGTGATGGCCGATTGCTTGGTGGAGGTGGTGGCGACTCTGCCGGTTTCATTGATTGGTATGTGACAACATGATATTTACTTTCAACGGTTTTAAGAACTAAAACGATTTGCCAGGCTAACAAATCGCCCCCGAGCCCGGTGTCTGTTCTACCATTCCTTCCAATCCCTGAATTCTATCGGCTAACCTGTTTACCAAAGGGCTATTGGCCCATAAAAACCATCGCAACATCGAGAAGGCAATGTATGTCCCATCAAATATCGAATTGCGCCCGCCGTTCAAGAGATACGGTTGCATGAGATTTTCGATGTATGCATCGTCATCGTTGTCGATTCTTTTGATTTCCTCGATGCACGGCATGAGCACATCTTCCCATTGGGATTTGGCAAATGCCAGAACTGGCTCGTCGCCTTTGTTTTCGTCGGCGTAAGGATCATACTTTATCGGCCGGACGCTGCCGTCCTCCCATGTGTCGGGCGTTGTACTGAAAGGCATCCATTTGAAAGAATTGCCTCTATAGTACTGTTGAACCTTCCTGAGATCCTCCTTGGGTACGTGGCATGTTATCATCCCCTGTGCGTTGACATACTGTCCGATGCTTGGAATTGCATTGATTGCCACAGAGTTCGCAAGATAAGGATTCAACGTCTTCTCTGCAAGGTAACCGTCTTTGAAATGGTTGGTCATTGTAAATATGAACTCCTCCTGGATTTTGTACGTGTCTTCGAGATGATTGGAATATGCTCCGGTGAGGTTATTCTTGCGCATGTCTCCCTTCCAGGACCTCACAGCAGTACATTCTTTGTAGTGTTTGCTCAGGAGCCGGCATAATGCATGTCGCACTACTGAACAGTGCACAAACGATTGCGAGTAATCAGGTTGCTGAATTTATGAGGC
>JALLPA010001300.1:0-11797 GCA_036939895.1 Thalassiosira exigua | reverse complement strand
TTCAACGCGTACGAGAAGTCCGTCGACATGCTCAACGCCTTGGCCGAAGATGATTCCGACGGCGGATTCGATTGCTTCATCCTCTTAGGGGACAATTTCTACGATGGCGGTCAGTTTCCTTTGATAAATTGTCGAAAAAAGTATTTTCAATCTAACTAACACGCATGACGCATGATCTTCAGACGGCCGGGTTAGCGTCAGTTTCTGGAAGAGGCTTAGCATCAAGGCCATGTCCAAAGTGTTCGTCGCCGTGCTTGGCAATCATGATATTTGGTACGTTTGTGCGGTGTTTCTCGGACATGCAACGATTGGACCCTCATGTTTTTGTTCATTCTACGATTTACTTCAGGACCGGTGGAGCCCCATCGGCAGCCAACAAGTACGACTCATTGCAGTACAACCTGCAATACTTTGGCCTCGACACGGTCGCGGGTCTCGAGCCGAACTCGACGGGATCTTGGATCAATTATTCGATCGACCCTGATGATCCGCCAGCATCGTTGGGGGAGAAGTACGTGAATATTACTGTAAGTGAGATGGCAGGTTTCGCATGCTATCCCTTTATATCTGTTAACTTACGAAAATCATTTTGATTCACTTCGTGTTCAATCGTTAGGCTACGTCTTCCATCACTAATAACATTTCTTTGTTCAAGTTTGGTGGCTTTCGGATCCTGTTCTTCAATGGAGCATATGACGCTGCAGAGCTTGCACCCTCCTTCAATGTAGCGTGTGTGTTTTTTGATGAAAATGTTGGTGAGGAGGAGACGATTGTGCTGATCGGACATTGGAATGGAAATGCGACGGAGTACGCTTGGATGTAAGTTGGAAATCACTTTGTGCCTTTTGGAATATTTGCTGTACTCCACTGCAACAACTTCTTACTTCGTCTTGGTGACTATATTAGCTTGCCATATGGTGGGCAATTGGTCACTCCGGATGCAAGAAAGTCGCTCCTTCAAACTCCCAGATGTTCGCGGTTTGGCAATAGGATCATTTATTTCGATGGGCACAGCCATGCCAACTCACCTGTAGAGGTTGATAATGGCTATCTGATGGGTGGTAAGTTCTCGTCATCTTGCCTACACCACAACAACTGTCGCCAAACTAACTCTATTACGTTATTGCTGCTCATAGGTCATGGAGTCTTAGGCGTGAACCCCGAGAACATGAGTGTCCCCAATGCGGCTGAGTACGGGAGTTTTTACGTTCAAAGCAGCCCGACCACAGTGAGTTGTGCTTTGTCTTGAAATTAAATGACATTTTTCACCTTTGGCCCATTGACATTTATTTTTGGCTGGTTCGTAGATTCATTACTGCCTTGAGGTTCATTCCAACAACCTCTCCTATTCGATTGCTACATTTGACCCCTCCACAATTCATTCCAAGAAGTATTTTGAGATTCTTGCATGTCTTGGGGAGAAGAGTGTGCACGAATGCGAAACAAGCCTATGCCAACCTTGGCCTTATTTTGTTAGCGTTGATTCTTTCGTCTCAATGTCTGGCAATACGACTGTCCAAGATCCCGTCTCAGCGTCGGCCAATACGACTGTCCAAGATCCCGCAACTACAACGCCTGATAACTCAGGTGCCACAAATACACAAATCATGTTGTGTTTCACCTCTTTGGTCTTGGCCACTATTGGAGCTTTCATCTTTTAGGTAGAGCTGACAATTTCAGATCTCAGCCTCAGACGCTGACTCGGGTGCCAAAAATACATCGATCATGTTTGTTTCGTTTCCATTTTTTGGCCTATGAAGTTTTCATATTTAGGGCTTGGCCATACCTTACTCGCTTTCGCAACGTCCAATGCCAAAAAATGTGGATCATGCTTTGTTTCATTCCATCGTTTTTGCACGACCTTTCTGAACACTCTGGTTTGAGAGTCAGGTCAACTCTCCATAAATATTGATTGATCATACTTCCGGACACCCATTAATCAATATTATCCCTTGATCAGACCTGGAAATATTTTAAGTTTACTTCGTCTGCCATAATTTCCTTACTACTCTTACATATGCCCTTGCATATCTTGTTATACCTCCAAACATAGCAATACAAAATAGACGCCCGTGAACTTCCCATGATTTTGACCGCATGGCCATGCTTGAATCAAACATTGATGACTACTGTCACCTTTCACAGTGCCAGCCAGTGCAGCTTCACGGTAGAGATGGTCGCTCTAACAGACTAAGCACCGGCCTTGACCGTAAATATGGATGCCATTTGCCAGCAGTACGTGCTTGAAGATTGTCGCCAGCCGGTTGCCTTTACACTGCCATGTGCCAATGTAGTATTGTAGTGCAATTATCTAAGAGATTTTGTGAGACTGCAGTGTTATCTAATACTGGCTAGAATTTGTGTTTTGACCACGCTGATTTGAATACAGACTGGTAAGGCTTTGGATTAGTTTTGATGCTGAGTGGATCACCTTTGTACTGAACGTGCACAAAACATTGTTGGCACTTTTTATGAAATGTTGCTCAAAAAGCAACCTTTTTGGCCTCTTGCGAGCCCTAGTTTTGCTCCACCATAACTCTACTCAACAAACATCAAACAAAGTCGGGAGCAAACAAGCGAGGACGAAGCTCGAAGATTGTGGTTGGAGATGGTTGCTACGGGCGCACGTGGGGCCAGTGCAAGGGCAGGCACTGAATAATCTTGGTGGCGGGCCCCCCAAGGATGAATGACGTGCTGGGGTCTTTATTTGCCAGCGGTTGTTGTTGGTGGGCTCTTTGGAGGGCCCATCCGTGTGCCCCGAGACAGATGACGAAGTGGTGTGGCCCAGCTGGGCATCTCACTTCCCCGGAAGCGAGCGCACTGACCTAGGCCAAGCTGTCGACCACGATGGGCCTGCCTTGATCAGCAGACGTCTGTGGTCCCCGGCAGACACTTTGTTTTCTCTTCCATATGTGTGCTCGTGGATTGGGGGGTTCTTCCTCCTTTTCTTGGGGCCGGCTGTGCCGGAGGGACCCCGTATTTTGACACGACGGGGCCCGCGGTATTTGCCTCCGTAGCATCGGCCGCTGCGGGTATCAAATTGGCCTCCTCCCTCGGCGCAACCGTTCCATCTTTGCCCATCGCAGACATCAAGTCAGGGGGGTACCTCATCATCTCCTCCCTCGGCATGGGTTTCGGGTTGACGGGGGGTGAGGTGGTTGCCTCCGTGGCTGGGGTGGACTTCTAGTTGCGGCGAGAAACGGCGCGGCCTGACTGCCCTGTTGAGCCCACCTTCTCCCCTTCTCTGTGTGCTTCGTGTAAGGCCTTGCATGGGGGAAGGGTTGCTTTGTGGTGCGGAATTCGGGGGGGGGGGCGATGTGTGTGGTTGTGTCGGGATATACTCACTGGGGGGGATAAGTTTGGCTGCAGAGCGAGAGAAAAGGGAGCGCAAGGGATGCATGAGGACATCTTCTTGAGGGAGGCGTAGGAGGGAGATGAGTTGGCAAACAAGGTGTATGGAGAAAAGCGCAATGATTTCATCAGTTGCTGAGGAGAAATGGGGGGGTATTGGGTGGGACGTGGGCAACAGTCCTCATCTTTAGGCCCACCTCCCCATCGCCGAAGCAAGATATTGTGGGGCCAAGCTCTAACTGGGGCGATGTCCAAATACCATCAGATGGCAGAGCTGTGACCACTGAGAGAAAGGCATTACAGTACCCATCGTACTTCAAGAAGAGAGCGGCCTGATGTGTTCTGATTGGATCCCTCTGTCAAAGGCGCGCTCACGTATGCTATTTCAATCCTTACAGCTCGCACGAATTGACCCAGGCCCTCAGTGAAAGCAACACGTCGCGGGGGAGCTCCCCTTTGGAAGTTTGAAAAGGGCTTATATCACCGCTACAGTTTGCTTCAAAGACAAAGACGCACATAGTCAAGTAGCAGCTTTGCACTGCAAGCAAGACCAGAGGAGGTGGTGGGATTTGTGGAGGGTGTGACTTCATAATCCACCAGGGTTGCATAAAAAGAGGAGGACAAATGGCGCGGAGGAAGGCCTAGGGCATGGGGTCATTGGACAAGTGCTCTAGGCTGGAGGTGCCGGCTCGAGACTGTGTCTGCATGCCCATATGGAAGGAGATGCAAACCTGGTCGGCTTAGCCAGGGATTGGAGGGCATGTGTCAATGCAGATTGCAGTTTTTGGGTGGATAGGCATCGGGGGCTTTAGGGGGGGGGAAGAGGCCTTTCCTCGTGGCTTTGAAAATTGGGGGTGCCTGATCAGTCTGGATAGGGACCGCGGCCATGTCCCAAGGCATGTGTTGTTATCTTGCTGGGTTTCGTTGTATGGTTGCCGAAGATGCATGTCAACAAATCTGGACAGGACACATGCAGTTTGGGTTGGAAGCATTGTTTAGCTAACTTCAGTTGGTTTCGGGAGGTGTCGTTGCCGTCTACTGTCACAACAACGGCCGGGCATCATGAAATGCCATCCCTGACTAGACATGCTCCATCCTCTGCGGATGGCTGCAGCGGATAAGCATCAAAGGAGAAGGAAGAGCCCCCCCCTAAAAATGTGTTGGTGACGGTACAGGGGCTGGCAAGACCATGAGGTCTCAAACTTCATACTGGTTTATTTTCGGTGGTGCTATGTTAGGAGTAGGTTGGTCACAATTACAAACTCTACAACATCAGCTACGTGATGCGTGGCACCAACTCATTTCATGAGCTAGAAGCACATGTCATCACAGAAGTTGAAACACTTGATACCGATGTACACAATTGAGACAAAGTCCAGTAATTGAGAGGGCCATTCTATAGGTTAATTGGTCCAAAACTTTTAAATACGACGATCTCTCTCACATGCGTGTCACCCGCCACATACCACATATGCAGCAAATTGCAACGATCAACAAGCAGTGTGCTTGTAATGTGTGATGAAGCACGACATTGTGAGTCGCAAAACTAATTTTCCAATGAATATCATCCACAATTCATTTAAATACAACCTTTGACATGGCAGCTTAACCTAAGAATAGTATATTGCCCCGTAGCACATGGAGATCTGTAGAATTTTAATTATTTTTTACACAACTGGCCCACACTATATCACAACCAATATATGATTATGAACCGTGCTCTTGTCGATGGTGGATACACAAAAAACCAGTGCAGTGTTAGAAATTTGGTTGGTCCTTTTGTCCAGTCAAGAATAAATTGTCCCTGAAGTAATTAGGATTTAAGATGTCATGTGAGTTAGCCCTTTTGGCACAAAATGACCAGTGGGATTGAGCATTTGTATATCGTGTTTGAACAGGCACCACAACTTTCTACGGTGAACTATGCAATACCTCTTCTTTGTTGAATCTTTGAAAGAAATTTAGGAAACTGATTGTCTTCGAAACTCATAATTTGTGGTGGAGTGGTTGCGCCTGAGTCTATAACACATAATCATAATTTCAGTTAGTCAATAGACTAACCCAACATATAAATATATTTTCCCGTGCTTCAAGCCTTAGAATCATATTTCAACAAGTTAAAGTGTTTGCTTGCTTTTCAATATTTGTAGACAAACCATGGTTTGCTACAGCTTCAGTTCTCACACACTACAATCTCAGAATGGGCTAGGTGGAGCGTTTATTATATAATGAAAGGCGGCGGCCGCCGCTGCAGCACGGTGGCCCGTTTTAATTGATAGGTAAGTACCTTACGTAAGTATCGTACGTCGGCCCGAGGGGAATGCGAGCCGCCGCCCCCGTCGCCGCCCCTGGGGGCCCCGATGCTCCGGCTTTCGTCCCCACCCGTCCGCCCTCCCTTTTCGTCCTTACCTTCCGGAAGTATCGTATGTCAGCCCGAGGGGAATGCGAGCCGCCGCCCCCGTCGCCGCCCCCGGGGACCCCTGATGCTCCGGCTTTCGTCCCCGTCCGCCCTCCCTTTTTGTCTTTTGCCCTCTTTTGCCCTCTTTTTCCTGGCATTCCGGGCTCTACAAGTGCGTCGTTGTGCTGTCATCTCCCATGAAAAGAGAACCCCGCCCTGCCCCGCCCGAGGCAAAGGGGGGTGTCAGGAATATCTTTCGCCAAATTGGATTATTACCTATTCCTACGTGGTCACCAAGTCTTTCTTGAACCGGGGGAACAAAATATTATGGCTTGGATGACTAGAAGGGGTGAGCAGCTATTATTATTTTTCAACATCTATAATCGGAGAAGGATAGACAATAATGTCAGAAAGAGGGGGACAAGCTGAACTTGAGGGTGAATAAGAGTGAAAAAATATACTGATTGCACGACGAATTGAAGGTTTTGGGGAGCCCAACGGCTTCGCCACCGTGCTGATTACTGAACTAGCCTCCGCCTTCGGCTCCGGCTAGCGCTTCGCGCATAATTTGTGTTACGGCCCACCCTGTCACAAGCCTCAGGGTCCTATTTTTCGGCCATCGTATTTTTTTAGCCCTATCGAATGACCCCAGGGGCAATGAACATCGGGCTAAAACAGTACGATCGAAAAAGTACAGTAAAAAACCCCATATCTACATTACATAACTACTCCGTCGCCCGTTGGCAAGATTTTGTTGACGCACGGGCAAGTTTTTGTAGACAAACCGGCACCGTACCGACAACAAAAACGGAACTCCTCCATGTCGGCACCCTTGTATCCTTGTCTTGCCCTCTCTGCGGAGCTCCCCCCAACCCCAACCCGGCCCGGCCCAGCCCACCCAAGGCCAATGCGGCCTTTTCGAACGGCTGTGGTGGCGCCTCCCCCGGTGACGCCTGACCAAACGCCTGAGCAAAGCCCTGCAGCTGTGTCAGATAGCTGTTTCAATCTCCTACTCTGATCCGTCAACATAATTTTGCCAACATGATTTGGCCCGAATGTGCCAGAATTTGGCGGGAAGAAAAAATAGGCTCGCAAACAAGATCCTATCGTCTGTCAAGAGAGCCCTCCATCCTATTTTCTTAGCGATAATGCGACCAACAAATACGAGAAAAATATGATAAACAATACGACGAAAAAATACTTGTGACAGGGTGGGCCTAACTCTGGCAGGCAGCCAGTTGTGATTTTTTAACTCCAATCATCATTTTCAAAACTTGGCTAAAGACTCAGTCAAAATTCACTTAAACCAGTCAGACCATCCCAGGGAGCGGGGCGGAGCGCGAAACATACATACCTACATGCATGCTGACGGAAAAAAGTAAGGCGCAGTCTTGGCGCTCCCATCTGGTTATTTAGTCACCCGGATTTTTCTGAGAGGATGTAAAATATGGGTCGATTTCTGTCTTCGCGCTCCCGGCTCCCGACCCGTCGCAGGGGTTAAACATCCCCTCCAAACTTCCGACAAACTTCCGGCGCGTCATTGACACGCCTCGTGTGAATGCTGTCACATCATGGACACGTAAAGTTCTTTTTCGCAATTTTGAGCAAAATACTTCTAGGTATGGTAAGTGGTGATTTCACATACATAGCAAACAGACGCTATCATCAACTGTGAGCAGATCCAAACACGCGCTTCGCGCGGCCGAAAACGCTATCTCGATGACCCGCTCTCTCCACGCTCGCTCCCTCTCCCCTCTCATCTCATGCACTTTCACTTGTGGCTGGACCGCACGGCCGCAATACCGTCACCCGCCTGGAATCCTTTCCCTCTCCTCTCCTCCTCGGGTGAACCGCGACCATGAAGCTATCATCTTCGGTCCCCGCTCTCCTGGCAGTCGCCGTCGCCGCCTCGACCGCGGCGGCGGGCGAGGACGTCGCCGCGAGGCACGGTCGCTCCGCCGTCCGCCGCCTCGCGAAAGCCGAGAAATCCGAGAAATCGGACGATCGCACGACGCCCGAGCCCGAGGTGAGAGAGAGAATGCGAGGGGCGCACTTTGCTCCGCCTCGAAGAGATCTGCGCCGACTGCGGCGAGCGACTCTTTCTCTCGCTCCGTCCCTCCTCACCTCCCTTTTGCTCCTCTCACATCTCATCTATCTTTAGGACTGCAGCTACCTGCACGGCTTGTGGGTGGCGACTCAAAACGTGACGCGCATCTCCTATTCGTCCACGTCCGACGCTCCCAACGGGATCACCTTCACCGTCAGCGATTTCTACGGGCTAGGCATCAACGTGACGGGCGTGGGCAACACGCTGATCGCCACAAACTACTACCCGTCCTCCGAAAACTCTGTGCTGCTGAACGCCACCCTCGTCGGCGTTTGACGGCCCAATTGTACCTTTCATCTTGTTTCGGAGTCGTCCGCGACGGGGATTGACGGGATGAAATACGGCGACGATCACCTTTGGATCAAGGTGGGAAGGATGTGACCCGATCAAGCCGCTGCTTACACGGGAATCTATGCGAAGCATGTACCCATTAGCGACGAAAGCGAGGTCAAGGGCGAACCTTTTGATTGGTGGAGGGACCACAGAAACATGCTCCCGTAGTCATCGTCTGAAACTATACTATTGTCAACGACTGTCAATCATGGGTATTCCGTATCCACAAGTCCCATACCGGCGTTCACTGCGAGTTGCAATACGCTGTGTGGATTCAAAGAGAGCAATTGGAGTTTCGTGCGCGTAAACAATAAGCACTTTGGACATCATTCGTCTCTTCCTTTTCTTCCTTTGGTAGAGCGCAGTAAACCCATGCGATTGTGTTCACCATCGCACAAGGGTAGCGATGTATCTCTCTAGAGAGGGTCTGTTTGTAACTTGTGACAGGGGTGTGATGACCTTTTGGACAGTATCTATCTCCCAGTGAAAAGCTACCAGGACTAAATGGCAGAATGACAAGGTGTAGTGTCATATCACAGAGCGGATTTCTGATAGAACTATGTGTATCCAACACAACAGTAGAACTAATGAGGGGGTTAGCAATATCGCAACAATACAATTTGGCTACATCATTATCACTTTATTTTGTTTTTGTTGTTTTGCAGCAATCAACAGATGACATAAAATTCCATGCAATGTCTTATTTATCATATCATGTTTGATTGGATGACATAATGTCTATTGAGTAAAAGATATTGTTTGGAAAATAAAAAATATGGCAGCACCAACGGTAACTTGGTGTTAGTAGAAAAGTAGCTAGTGCAAGATGGCGGTTGTGGCCACTTTGGAAGTTTTCTTGCTAGAAAAAATAATTTTACATTGGTCTTCTAGTCCAAGTCTCAGTCTATGAGAGTTTCTGTCAGAGTTTATGTGGAGGACTCTTTGTGATTTCTGAGAATCGATGTATTTGAAATTTGGTCAAATAATAAACATAAAAATATCATTTTGACCATTATCACAAAAAAATTCTTTTTCGTTGTCAGTGCACATACCTACATATCTAGAGGTAACGAAAAAAACTACTATTGCCTAATCAAGGTAAAACAGAGAGTTTATAAGCCACGGCATACCTCTGTCAAACTAGCAATATTCTCCTAATATTATCATCTTAGTGTCATATACACTGCATGCTAAGCTTCATATCGAGAGGACAATTTTATACAAATATATGTGAATTTCAATTAAAAATTCAGTGCCATATGTGGTATCTCCCTTAGAGAGATACAAATCACTCATGTGTAAACTTCATGTGGAATTTTGTCGACGAGAGCTTCATCAAGCATTGGTAGCAGAGCAGAATGTAGTGAAAAAACAGACATAACTGCATGTTATAGAAGAAGCAAAAAACAAAAGTAACTCACCATTAGGTTTGATCTACTTTTCGGCCTTAGGCTTCATTCTAGCACTAGAGCTAATCGAAAATGAAGAGCAATACCTAACAAAGTACTGCAACTATAATATAGCGACACTATAGCAATTGATCTTTATAGCAATGTCAACTCTACACCAATAAATGTCTACATTCATTTGGCAAACATCACTTCTGGCGGGAAGTTTATTTTCAAACATTTATGTACTAACTTAATCATAAATTGAGGCAATTGTGCAACATGTTTTCAATTATTGAAGCTAAAATTAAATATTTAGCAAACTAATATGACAAGAAACATATTTAAAATGAAATGTATACATGCGGCCCCCTAAAAGATACCAACAATTGTTTATTGGTAATCATAAGTAATGGTCCCTTTGAAATCAACAAACTTTAGCAATACTCACACTACAGTAATGTATAGATTTAGGACCTGAGACTCCTCCCACATAGACATTGGTGTAGTGACACTGTATGTGTAATCAAAGGCAACATAGCAACTCTGTTGATATATTAATAAGTTAGCACAGTGAAAGCTGCAACTTCTGTTGTTGCCTTGATTTTCTAATGTATATTTTCAATTACATCTTTCAATCATTCCTTTACACTTGCATAATGGTGACAGTCAACATTGATGAGTATGTACTGCCTTCGTTCCATTAGAAAGACACACCAACATTTCATATTGTAGATTGTCTCCCAGAATCTGCCTTCTAGAAAGGATGAATTCTCCGTAGGTTGCTTGAGTCTACACGGAACTTATCGACCAAACAGAATTTTCATTGCTTATCTGTTACAAGGGGAGCTAATTGAAAAGTCCATAATATCACTAAGAGATCAACTGAAGTACACGGAGGAATCCAGAAGAACAAATGAGGAATGACTGCATTTGTGATCATAATATGAAGCAAAACAGCATGGCTCATACTTATTTGCCCCCAAACATTATGCATTGATACCTCTGATGTTGGTATTACCAAAAATTCTACGGTCAACATGCTTGTAAATGTGCCAAACTAAGGCATTTTTAAAATAACTAGGGGGGACACACAAATATGCTAGGTAAGTGGGGGCTAATGTTGATGTGATCTGCATGTCTGCACCGATATTGCCTTCCAACTCGTGCAATATTTGAATCAGAATTAAAAATTCTCCTGACTGAGTGACACAATTTCAATAACCTTTCGCCTTTTCAACACCAGAGTGCAGGAGTTTTTTGTGCAATCTAAGGCAGCAACAATGACTTTTAATGTTTACATTGATTTGCCAGCAATTAATGATGTGTTATTCTGACGTTAACTCTAGATAATTATTGGCACTATGCAATGCAATTCCTGCATGGGATCAATGAGGATGCTTGCGAAGGCCAACGAAAAAGGGAGGGGGACAAAAGGAGGAGGCAGCGCAATGCCACAGGGGCATTGCGCTGCGCTTAGTCTCAGCTAGCGCCAACAAAGCTTATATTTTTTAGCTCAGGCATTTTAGCTTAATTTTCTGGAAGTGGAACTATCTGAGCCAGTCTCCCTCCCTGTTTTTTTGTTTCGCGCAGGGCGTCACGCGATGTTCTGGCCGCGCAATATGCTGTCCAGGACCTCAACGACAACAAAAATGAATCATCCCCCCTGACCCATGATTCCCTCGATCAGGCCAAACACCTTTGACTTGATGCAATGCGCTCCCAGTTGATTGTTGTTTTACTCGCCATTGTTTCACCCCCCTTCATCTCCAAAATGGATATGGAACGTTCTGCCACCATCGTGCTTGCCGTTCTCCAAACCTGAGGCCATCATCATTGCAGGCCCCTTCGCCCAGGGATCGTGAGACAACTCTTTGCATCGCGCGCGGGCAACAGATCGTCCAGTCGAAGGAGTAGCTCTGTTCGCATTGGCGGCAGGGGGCTGACATTAGCTCGGGAAGTTGCGCTGTCAACGGCTAGCTCTGTCGTTTTGAGAAGCGAGTCTGGGCCGGGGCCATTGAGGCGACAGGCGGTCTGGATTGGACAGGGGGGGCGGGAGATGCGGCGGTCGAGGAGGCGGCGATCGTTGCTATCATTGCAGCCGAAAGCGAAAGGAGAAGGGCGAAGGGAAGGGCGGCCTGATGCTTGACGGAGCCCGGGCCCGGGCGGCAGGGAGGTGGGGGGCAGACGCTCGCGGTTCGCGGCACAAAAATGGGGGGG
>JALLPA010001299.1:0-14945 GCA_036939895.1 Thalassiosira exigua | reverse complement strand
ATAGTTTTATTCATAGTGGTTAGGGCCCCAAGGAGCTCGGTGCGGCCGCGTAATTAACCGAGAGGATTGATTCGGCAACATCATGCTTACAAGCTTGAGGATAGCCACTAGCCTTGGGCGGCAGGGTTGAATGTCCCCCACAACCCCGCAGTTTCTGTGTCATTGAATGTCGCCACTGCCCCCTCCACCCCTCCGATGAATTCCGTCACACTTGGAGCCGCTGGTGGATCCGGTGGGACACCGAACGCTCCCGAAACCCTGCTTTCCACTTCCCACCATCCGTCAGTCAATCCTCAGGACTCCAGCGAGAGGTATCAGGAAGAGATACGTTGGGCCCAGTAACTATCAGTCAGCCAACGAGCCTCGGATCACCCCAATGGGAACAAGACGTATGTTCAGAAATGCATGCCCGGTTGGATAATAAACAATGAAAGTCAACATACGCCGAGCATGGTGACGAGGCCAACAAGATTGTGAAGGCACTTGCGCCATTGAAGGACAAGAAGGATCACCTCCTGCTGGACCTCCGGCGGCATTTCGGTTGGTATGCTCACTTGCATGACAAGCACGTGTACTATGTGTCCAAATTTCATACCCCCAAAGAAGCGCATGCGCTTGTCAGGAAATGTTGTATCACTCGAGAGCCCAGCAGGAGCTGAAATCCAACTTGGATGGCAAGTAATTGGCTGCAGATATTGAAAGGTTAAGCCACGCACGGAGCAGGCCTGTCTTCTTCAAGTCAAACTAAACAATATAATCACGGAGGTTGGTGGCTGCCCCCAAAGGCATTGTTATGACTACACTGGGGAGATTGCAATAGCCATCAATTCCTAATTCGCAAAAAAGCGAGACACCAATACCTCAGAAAACAGCGTGATCTACCTAGAAAGGAAACCAAACTAATACAATACAATCGTGGAGTCTGATGGCTGCACACAAAGACACCCTTATGACTACCCTGGTGATATCATAAAAACAACTGAGACCTACCACACTAAAAGGCAAGACCTACCTAGAAAGGACAAACATTCTCCCCTAACAACCCACCCTTCACGGCCAAGCTGCCCCTTCCTTGAAGAGTTGACGATTGGGGTTGTGCTCAACCCCCCCCCCCAACCACTCTTCCCTCTGATTGTTAGAGGCTCACCAGCCCATTCTTGTGCACAACCTTATCGAGCGGCAAGTCGAGGTATTTTGCCTTGGTGGGCCCTTGTGGCTCGGTGGTCTAATTCCACTTTGCGCACTACTTTTTGGGGCGCTCTTTCACCTATTGATATCAATATTGGTTTACCTTGCACGAACATGCTTATTGTGTAGAGAGTTGAAGTATACATCTGCAGGCTTTAACAGAGACTAGCCTGCTACATGGACTAGCGCTTTGCGAAACCCAACCGCATTTACTAACACATGCGCTAAAATGTGTGTACATATCAATCCGTACATCAAAAATATTATTTCGATACCCCTAACAGTATAACTTTACTTTGGTCCCCCACATCCTACCTACCCAGGCTCCCACCCCCTATAAATATTAGATCATTCACATAACCTGAGTCGCATGATCACAACCAAACATAGCATGTTAACGGCTATTCGGGGCTATTTGACCACCGCCGTTTGTGCTTATTATTTTTTACATACCTGTCCTGTGCAAAACTTCCGCGCCCATTTTCGTCCCTCGCCCACACCATTATACCTAAGTACGCACTTTATCTATCCGCCGAGAAACCGCTTTGAACGAAAAAAAGCAATCTATTTCCGAAGGATATTGTTCGATTTGTCACGTGCGCAACAATTGCTTGATATTATCTCGGTTAGTTTCGGTTGTCACAACACATCGATCTCACCCTCTTGTCATTCGGCACGCAATCGGCACGATTGATCAAACAACCATTTTTTTGGCGAGCAATAACAGGCGCACGCATAATCTTTTATGCCCCGCATCTTTTTTTACCAGACCCGCCCCCGCCGGCAGATGAACATTCTAACGATACTTACCACCGACCATACCAGAGAACCCACTTGCAGGTTCTTAACGGGTATAAAAAGAACCCAGCAGCGGGTACCACTGGCAGCTGCGTGCGCTGGTTGCTGCCCATATTGTCCTGGCGTATGGTACAGGACTTATAGAGCCGTATAGGTACAAATAAGGGTACTCGCAACGGAGTCCCGACAAACTGACTATGACGACTCGGACGGACGGATGGACACCATTCTAAGCCCCGCACCTGGTATAAATATTACTCCTCTAGATGTTTCTCGTCTCTCGTCTCTACCTAGAGATACTGACGGGACCAGTTACTTGATGGTAGCAAATGTCCCTGACTGCATCGTAGCGAAGCGCGTGTATAGGTTGTCCGTGCACGGGGGCCCTGCAGATACATCCTTGTGAGAATATAGAACATGCTTAAGTACCTTGATATGTATGTACGCGCAGCATTACATGCGTGACTGCAGACCCGAGTGCTTAGGAGCCACATATTTCCCCTATTGGGGTACGAGGTCCGCTTTACGGCAGCGGGATTGTTACACCAACTGTTACGCTCGCACAGAAGAAAAATTGATAGGAGTACTTGTTAAGATTGCCCACACCGCGAAGCGGAATAACCTGGTGGCCATCTCAATCTAGCAGCGCCTGTGGGCAGGGACCCACGGCGCACCAGAAATCGGGAAAATCTACTGGGAAAGTCGGCCTTCATTGTGACCACCCTCGGGAAGCGCTCACAGAGGAATAGCACATTGGGGTCTCGGTTTTAGGCCATTTAAAATTAAATTCTAAAATCAAAATTTCAAATTCTTCATGTCACGCGCGACGCGATCAAATTCTTTTCGACGACCCCAATAGGAATTACTGTCCCACGAAAGCGAAAATGAAAACCTTCTCCATTTTGATTTTTAAAATTCGAAACTCAAACTGCGCCAACCGACGACGACCGAACGAAGAACAACGACGACCGAACGAAGAACGAACGCCAAACAACGCCGGACGCCGGACGCGGGACGCCGAATCGAACGACGACGGATCGATGACGGACGACTCGACGGACAACCGCGCCCGTCGCCGTTCGCCTTTCTCCCTCTCGCCATTCATTCATCCATTCGCCTTCGCCATCGCCATCGCAATCGTTCGCCGTCGGTCGCGTTGGCCATTCTCCATCGGTCCCGTCGCTCGGCCATTCGCAGTCGATTTCTCCGTCGCTGTCTCGCCGTTGCCGTCGCCGTCTCCATCGCCCGTCCCCTTCCTCGCATTCGTCATCGCCTTCACCTTCACCTTCCTTGGCCTGTCGTCGCCTCCACCTTCGCAGTCGCCGTCGCTGTCGCATTTAACTTCGCCTGGACTTCATTCCCTACCGTCGCCTCCGCCCGCCGTCGCCTGGCCTTCTTCGTGGCCATTGCTGGCGCCGTCTCCTGCATTCCTGGATTTCAGGTTTGTCTGTTTAGATATCATGCTCGCCGTCGGCGTTGCAAATCGTTGCCGGTTTTGTCGCCTTCGCTGCTTTTTCTGTTGATATTGCTCCCCTTGTTTCGTCGCATCCAGAGTCGCCTCTTTGCTTTTGCCTCAGCTTGCATCAAAGGCGGATTGTTGGGGCGTCGTCGCTGTTGCTTTCCCGTCGAATCGCTGTTACTGCGGCTCTTTTTGGATGGATTGCTCCCTTCGCTTCTCTTTCGGGATGAGCGCCACTTTTGGGACTAACAAGTGCCCTTCCAATCGACAACCAACCGGTGAAAGCAGAGAAATGCGAAGTCTGGAGAGAGAAAGGTTTTGATAAGGGGTAGCTCATCAGCGTAACACAGTGACTTGGTGCTGTCGTCTGTTTGGGCACCTGGACCCCCACGCGGTAGCGTGGGGGTCGCATGCACCCCTGTGAGGCGACCCTTTTGTTTGCCCCTTGGCGGGGCCTCTAAGGTAGTTCGAAGTAATAACCTAGAAATCATTTCTTACATGTTTTGTTTTCAGAGTTCTGACTTATCGTTTAATTTTACATAACAATGTTTTCAAGAACAGCTTTTTCATCTCGTTGGTGTCACTGTCTAATGCACGCCACGTTCAAGGCAAATCTTACTTAGCTCTGCTCTACCTCGAAGAGAGTTAATTGCAAGGCGCAATTTTAGAACCCTGTAGAATTGAGAGTATGATAGGTACCAAAAAGTTTCCTGCATAATAGAAAGAGTACAATGCTAACCACACACAACCCACATTCCTTGCGTTTGGTGTTACTAGTCATCACATGCCTGTCTGCATAACCTTAGAAAGGGGATGGACACAGCCGAGGGTATCTGATGTTCGCGAAGATACTTCTTCAGCATGTCGATGGCGTGATCTCGAACCTTGCGTGTTCGACGTTCGTTGCACTGGTACAGGTGAAGTTGGTCCTCTGTCTCCCATCCACAGCACGGGCACGCTGACACCTCGTCGCCAAAGAGCGCTTTCTGACGGCCGACGTGCAACCATCCATTCATCATCTTCGTGAGAGTCATATTTTCAGTGGGCTTCATAGTTGCCCTCGCCCAGCCAATGCTTTCCCAGTTGATCCGGTTGTAGTCTCTTATCTCGAAGCTTGGGTACTTCTTCAGGAAATGAGAGAGGTGTGCTTTCCGCATTGATGCTTCGAGGATTCTCTCGGCGTACTTTGTCGTTACCCACTCTCCGTCTATTATGAGCATTGCGCCACACCCTCGGGGAGGCAGCGGTGTGCTCACTTCCTTGGACTCTCTGGCCCTGCCCGCGCGCCGATCCATGGCCACGTTGACGGTCGAATCGTCTGGCAACGTCGACCCGCCCTTCCCCTCGTCCTGGTGAGCTTTTATCCATCAGAGATTAACCCGGGTAGGCAAACCTTCGCGTCGCTTGTGTATGGACATGAGAAGATCTGTCTCTGGGAGCAATGTTTGGCTGGCCTTCCAAAATGGCTTGTTGGAGTTCACAACCGCTTGTTCGTTGTCGACCACCGCGTCCAGTTCATCCTCAATCTCCAGTAGTACTCGTATTAAATCGGATTAGAAGCTATCTAAAACGGACTCTCTAATACAGGCGTCCCGTAAGCCTGTACGGTCTGTTCAATTGGCGAAGGAAACAGGGCCCTATACCAAGGAAACGTGGGGAGTGTAACAGGAGGCTGGCTCCATCATCGATGTGCGGGCACGGAAACGTACTAAGAGTGTAGTCGACACACGTGCTGCAGGGTCCACTAGTTCGTCATGGACGCCCTGCAAGGGATTCAGGTCTCCTGTTTCTTTCGTTTCCGAGGGGGAGGGAGGTGGAGTTCGGTCTGGCTGGTGGGGTGCGGGATGGAGCGGGACTCAGGCGTGCGTTTCCGATCGAGCAAATCAACAATCGTCATCCTCTTCCTGTCTGGTTGCACCCTCTTGCGCTTTCGTGCTTGTCGCCTCGTTGTGGACACTCTTCCGCCACCGTCCTTGGGGCCGTCAGCTCTGGTTGTCTTCGTCCTCTTGGCCGGCTTGCGCCGTCCACCAGTGAGCGGCGTTGGTGCGCCGCTTGGGTTGGCGGAGCTCTGCAGCCACGATGGTGGTATAACTGAAATTTTTACATACATCTTATGGGTCACTAGGTGGACGATTGGGTGCCATGAAACTGGCCCGGTTACTAAGATTGCATGCCCGTCCCTTGGGGCAGGCCCCTTGGGCGAGGTTTGGCGTTCAACAGAACTAGCAAAAAGTGGTTTGCAGCATCGACATGCCGCCGGGGGGGGGGGACGACTCCCTGATTCGTGTGTTTCCTTGTAGATTGTTTTCATTTCTCAATGGGACATTATATAGTCCCGAACCGTGTCCAAACCTCTCTTTCCGAGGTGGGAGAAGATAGTGTTGAGTTGTTGCGTCGCGAGAGCAGACAGCCTCCGGCAGTCGGTAGGTGTGCGGGTTCTCCCAACCATTCCCGCACGATCCACTGCAGAGCAATAGGTCGTGCCTCCCGGCGTATCCTTCCTCGAGTTCGAATTGGAGCCCCGAAGGCTTTCCAATCCGATCCGTAGATTGTGGAGTGTCGTCGTCAGCGTGATGCATCGGAGCCGCCGACGAAGGCTCACAAAGACAAGATCGAAAAAATTGTAGGGGATGTTGGCGCGTACCTCCTCCGGAGTGGGCCGCCATCCCTTGGCTTCGGGGACAGGCGTTGCTGTCCCCTCCTGTTCGTCAGCCCCTTCGCTCGGTGCATATTCAGTGGATGCCACTGTAGGCGCAACCGATTGGGTGTCAGGGGGCTTCTTAACCTCGTGTGCGGCAGTGCTTGTTCCCGGCGGCTGAGGGGGCGCAGGCCTGGAGAAGACAACCCTCCCCAGTGGGCATGGGCCACTGTTGTCGGTCAGGTCGATGAACTGCCTCTTATTCGTTGTCCAAGTCAGGGTTGCCCCCTCGGCGCTGACGGGCTGAGGCGACCATCGTTGCGAGGACAGGGAACTGGGGTGCACATTGTGTGCGCTCTCCTTCGTTCCCGGCTCCTCCGACAGTACGCCCTCGACAGCGTAGGGCAGCAAGGGGGTCACATTGATATCCTCCTCCTCCCCGCCCCACAGAGCCGCTTGGTTCATTTCTCTTGCTGGGGGAAGAGGGGTCATGTTACCCCATCCGTCCCTTCCGGTGGCGTCCGCCGACCATATTCCCACGAGAGTATTTGGTTCAGGGAGGCGCCGGTCTCGTGCCGTTCCCTACAGGCGCTGGAGAGATTCGGTGGCCTCTAGGAGGTCGCGGACCTCGGAATGGAGAATGGCATATGGGCAGCCCTCCCCTCCACTCGTGTCCTCCTCGCCCCCCGTGTTGACCTTCGTGGCCCCGTCGCCCTCAGTGACGGAGTCGTCTGATTCGAGGGTGGCTGAGAGGGCTGCATGCTTGCGGCCCGCCCCTTCCCGTCCGGGCTCTCCTCCTCCCTGGTCAGCTTCCTTTTCGTCCGCCGCGTCGGAGTCAGAACTCTCGGAGCTAAGGTCACACCCTTCCAGCGTGTTGTAAAATTCTTCTTTGAGGCAAATGAATTGCGTCGGTGCTTCCTCGTCCCCCTGTTTGATTCGGGTTCCAAGGGCCTGCATCTCCGCGACGAGTACCCTCAGGTATTCCTCCTCCAGTTCGGTGTCTGATAAGGCCAACTCGTTGGCCAGCATCTCCCGTGCCTCCTCGTCTCCCTGCCGGATTCGGGTATCCAGGTCAAGGATTCTTCCGAGTTGTTCCTCATCGAGGCCGGTGCTCGCGATGCTCGACTCGTCATCGGACACAGCGGCTGGCGGGGGGGAACAAGTCCATGGGTTCTCCGCGTTTTTCATGGGGGCAGGGAGCGCGAGGGCTCCGTTGTCCTCACCCTTTGCCATGGCGGTGAATTATTGTTGTCCTTCGAGGTCGGGGCTGGCGGGCACGATCACAGCCGCTGGTGCTGTGTCGCCCGGGCCCCTGCCCTCGGTTCCGTCCGCGCCCCACCTCTCGCTGCCGTCGACGGGCGCCCAACTCCACGGGGAGGGCGATGCATTCGGGTCCTTGAAGAGGGGGGGGGCAAGTGAATCCCAGCGGTGCTCAGGGGCTCGCTCTACATCTAGCCCGCTGGTGGTGGTGCTCGCATAGGTATGAGGCAGCTCCCAGTCGAGCACGTGCCCACGCCCGCGCTCTGTACACGAAACGATTCCTTTGTGAAGATAAAAATCATTCGATCGCTCGGTTGATGGCGCGGGTTTCCAAAATCCCGCAGTCTGGGTGTCGATCGCGGGATTTTTTTGGCCTGTCTGCGGTTGCGCCGGATGCAAGTTCGGACACCACGTACTTGCCCCTTCTCAATAATTTCTTGGTGGAATCAAATTTTGGCGAACCAACTTCAAGTTAGTAGACCAAGCGAGGGCGTGTGGGCAGGGATGCTTTATTGATTGTTTTTTGCCTTGCGCATGGGCTCGATGGATTTTTGTCCATTTACAGGATTTCATACTCTTTCTACGAGGGACAGCTTTGGAAAACGACCACGGGCACGGGCGCGGCCTACAACTTGTTTAGGCTTGAGTCGTGACACGTAGGTACCTACGTACCTAGGTATCAATCACATCGAGTCATTCGTCAAGACATGAGCGGCAGTGGCGGTCGGATCGAAGTTTTTGATTTGATCGCAAGAAAGAAGAAAGATTTTTGGAGGACAGAAAGAGGTATCTTTCGGGTTATGTTGCCAATGGCAGCAAGAAATACCTTCATTTAGCAAGATGTCACTATTTCATTGAAATTTAAAATATGAGGGGTTTCATGTATTTTTTGGTGAGTGCTTCATATGTTAGTTTTCGTCACAATTTTCAAAAGAAGGAGTTTTCAAAACTACTTCCTATCCACGTAGGAACCAGTACATATTCCACGGCGATTAGAAAATATCAAGATTTTGGAAGACTTCGCCTAAAACATCGAAGTTTGTTCTTTCCATCACTTTTGAAAAAAAAACATCACAATTTTAAATTGACACGAATTTATACATTTCGAAAAAAAATGATGCCAACATTTTGGCATATTAAATTTCACTTTGTTCAGGAAATCTATCGCGATCCATTCATAAAAATATCAAATTAGCATCTAGTTATTCCCAAACGTTTTGGGCGGGAGCAGGTGCTAGACAAGTTTCATGGAATCAAAAGCTCTTTGCCAGAGTGCCTTTGGAATACTCTTTCTTGTAACTTAAAATTCACAAAACTGGCACATTGGTGGTGCCAGCAACTGGATACCATCATTTGTATCCTGGTTGGTGAGCAACAAAATTGAGGGAATTGATATATTTGTGTATGAACATGATTGACAAGTAGAAATTATTCAAAGTTTTTAATTTTCCCTTGCTGGAAACTATGATTTGATTCCCGACAGTAATTGCCACAGATGGCTGATTTTTCTTGAAAAATGTCCACTTCTCACTCTTACTAACTTTCACTTTGATTCATTTTGTGAATATAAAAAGACGGCTTTCCCTAAGCTTCAACAAGTCATAATGTTGTAACTTACCAGAGTGTTTCAAACGCCGTGCTACAGTGTGAAAATGTGCCCGGACATAACAATACAGAATGAAATAAAAAATTGTTTGAGGTGATCTGTGATGTCTTTATCTCTTGAACAGAGGGAATCTTGCGGGTTCCCCAAACCCTACGTACGTATGTACAAGCGTATGTTGCGTGCAATTTCATTCACGCCTATCGGCCGCGTGATCGCGTGTGGACTCGCAAACTTACAAAATCGAACGGCTTCGTGCGGGACTCGAACCCGTAACCCCAACTTGTTCTTTTGTTAGAATGCGTAAGTTTTTGCCAACTACGCTAATCGGCCGATTAGCATAGTTGGCAAAACTTACGCATTCTAACACTGGAATTGTTTGCCAATCCATTGCTCAAGGGCGTGGAGCAGGCTGGCACAGGAAGAGCACACTGGGCCTTTTTATGGGTGCCCTGTGAAGTATGAAAGGTAGAAATAGCCAAAGAGGTCAGTTCTAGACACATTAAGCTTGTTGCAGATGAAATCAAGCTGCTTCATGAGGGTAGTATGGCATCATGTCAGCATCCAGGAGATGTTTTCTTGAGGTAGCTTTGCAATGAAGGCAGTGGCTTTGTCTTCCTTCGAAATTTGTAGATATGCTCATCACAGAGGTGCTTCAGTCTGTCCTTGAAACTGCACCAGGACCTAGTATTCTAGCAAAACTTGGCCACAAACAATGTTGTCATAATCAAGGAACTTCTTAAGCATGACAAACTCAAGGGGCTAAAGGTTAGACTTGGATTTATGCAGTTTAAATAGACAATAAAGTAAGTGCAGAAATGGATGGTGCAACAATCTACTTCTAATGTTGTAAATAGCATGCGCCAGATAGAACTGAGGATAATGTGTAGGTTCAATTGCTTCATCCTCATATGCACTAAAGTGCACATTAAAGCCCACCTTGTATCCCAGTTGGTTGTAGGCTCATTCCATACAATTCTTGCTCCCAAAGTCTGAGGTGACATTGATATGAGCTCCAACACCTCAAGTCCTAGAATTCTCGAGCATGCTGGCCAGAGAATATAACACTGGTCAGGTTGTGAAAGCCATGCCGGTTGCATGAAAGAATATACATGGAAAAGACATTTCCCCAAGCACATGCTAAGTGTTTAAGTTTACATGAAGGACAAGGTCAGTCACGAAGCAATAGGTCTTGGCAACTTCATCTTTGAAGTGAGGTACCAGTTGCACCTCTTGTTATTGGAGCCACGTCTGTTCTTCTTGAAATGCTTCTAGGAGCAAGCATAAGTGCTGTTTTCAATGGCGGTGGACGAAACCCTGCACGTATGTGCCCTGTCTGCTTGCATTGATCAGCATATTTGACACGGCTGTCAGCCTTCCAGCTCTTTGTTGCAGGATCAGACGTATTCCTTTACTTCTTGGGGGCTTTGGTCTGCACTGGTTCTCCTTTTTAGCATTGGTGATCTTAATGCACAGAGACCGATTCTCTTGCTGGAGATCTTCTGCCTTTTTGTCAGCCTTCTTGTCAATGCACACCTTCACGATGCCATTGAGGACAACAGGGGTAATAGGGATTGACGGTGACAGCAATCTTGAAAAGAAAAAGGGTCGGCTTGATCATCTTGCTCTTTTTGTTCTCCACAAGTTGGTTTTTGAAAGTGGTGATGCCTCTGATCAGAGTTTTGGTAACAAAGGTGCAAAGGAGGGCAATGACAAGAGGGATTCCTCTGAAGATTGAGCCTCCTAGATTAACGAAGGCAATCTCAAGATCCATTGCATCTTCTCCAGAGCTCCTCCAGGGGGCGCCACTGATGTTCTTGACAATTGCCTCGTTTGTACCACTGCTCCCCCAGGCAAAGTAATAGTGGTAGGATGCTGGTATGGATCAAAGTGAGCCACATTCTCTCTCTCGTCCATGTGTTCGGCTTCAGTCAGGATTTTGGCTGTGATGACGAGGCATTTGAGGTCACTGCTCTTGATGAAGCTCTCTTGAAAGGAAGTTGATGCAGCAATACTGATGCCAATGTCACTGTTGTTGTTGTAGACCTTGTCTTGGTTGACTGGAGTTCACAACACCCCATTTTCCAAGTCAATGAGAATTCCCTCTGGTAACATTTTCAAGCAAAAATAAATCAGTTTAATGTACATACCTTCATTGTATTAATTAGGGTGAAATGTGAAGCAAATGTTGCTGCTGAATTCTCCAAGGACTTCTTTGACTCAACCTAAGAACCTTATTGAAAACGTTTTGAAGAATTTTCAAGCAATAATTATATCTCTCTATGCCGTGACAGTCTATTTTCCAAGTCAGGAGTTCATCAGAAAGCTTAGGTTTCAAAAGATTAAGAAGCAGTTTATCTCCCACCCGGCGCCCGTGCCATCCCTTGTTGAGAGGCAATGAGACCTCGAACGAATTTCCTTTCTACTCGCACAGCGCTGTTTGGCTCTCGGGCGAACGACGGGATCCATCCCATCAGATGAGATCGCTGTGATTGCGCCCGAGCTCCGGCTCGACCGCCGGCACAAGCACCACTTCCCCCTTAAGTACAACTAGATAAGCTATTAGTAGACTTAATTTTTTTCAATCTATTGCATCTACAATGTGTGGCGTGCTTTCTCTCCAGAGAGAAAAGGAGATCGATCAGCGGCATCGGCGGCGCGCGGCAAGGATCAATTTGATTGAAAAAAGAACAGCCAAAAAAGGCCAACAGGTGGCTTCTAGAGGCAAGGTTGGCGCTTGGTTTGTGGTTTTTGTGTGTGGTGGGTAGAGTTTTACTGTAAAATCGAGAGAGAGAGACTGTACATATAAGCCAGTTTTGCCTACCCGGCTTTTCGCGGATCCACCGGACCCGGCGATGGAGGTTATGTTCAACGGAAATGACACCGATGTTGAAGCGAAGACGAGGAGCCACATGCCCGTGTCGCAAAAATCGGCAAAAATATCATCTTCAAGTTGAAGTTTAAAAACATACCCCCTAAATTGGATGGTCGCTCGTTTTTGCTTATACATTCTGATATTGGTAAGGTGGAGGCTGACAAATGCTCTAGTAGGGACCTTCCACTCCTTTTGTTGCTGGGTGATGTGTTTCTTGACCTCCAGCTGCGCACACCTGATTATGAACTCAATGGTAAGAGTTTCCAAACAGACTTGTGCTGCAGTGACTTAGCAATGTGGCTGGTTAATATCGACTGGAGTGCCGTGGATATCTGAGCAGATGCAGTTTGTCGGGGTCCTTCTTGTCTTTGTGGAGGCAAAAAAGGTAGGTACAATCACACTATGACAACTCCGACCTATGGTATGTCAGACATTACAACAACTTAGACACCCGTAGGATACAGGACTCTACACTAATTATGACGGGAATTAGTTGTTCGTAGGACCTTGTATATTATACTGTACCTTACATAGCATGTTAGACACTACAGCAACTTAGACACTCAAAAGACAGCACACTTTATGTCTAAGTTACTGTAGTGGTACTGTATTGGTGAAGTACGGTGCAGCATGCTTGTCGAGGTCATTGACGAAGATTGGCAAAGTAGACGGCAAAGGGCTTTATGCGCGGTAGCATTGTCAGACGTCTCTCTTGGTCAGACCTAGCAATGCGGATGAAGGTGTCGAGGGAGTCACAGAACAGCCCATTAGCTTTCCCATGCTTCAATCCCTTGATGGTCTTGACGGCATCACTGGGGAGCTCATGCATAATGGCAGGACCAGGTACCATTGGGGGGTCCTTGCCAACGTGCGCATGGCAAACTGGAAGTCGCCTGGGGTAGAGCCTTGTATAATTTTTTGAAAATTGTTTGTGATGGTGGCGACGCTTTGTGGCTTGATTTCCCTTGCGTCGCAAGCCGTGCTCCAATTGTCCTGGACTGTTGTGATCCAGATGGAATTGTCGGAGGTGATGAGATCAGCAGAGGGGGGCTTGATGCACGGTGCCCTGCTTTGGACCAGCCGGGCCTTCAGCCAGAGCTTCTTCGCGTGACCACAACAAAGCATGTTGATACGGCAGCTGGTGGTGGCATTGATAACCTGCTTTTCCTTGCAGCAGCGCTGGGGGGCAAAGACCGGCATCTCGACATGGAATAGTAGCCAGACAAACTCATGGGAGCCCCTGAAGAAGTTAGGTTTGAGAGGCACATACCTAGTGGTCGTTTGGTGGGCTTGGTCCCTGATCCAACTAGGAATTTTTGGTACACATATAGGTAGACTTCTACGACATGGTCCTGAGTCTAGCTGCAACAAATCAGTAAGATATTTAGCGGGCTAAATCCCAGATTAGAGGGGTAAATTTAATTTATTCTGGACACATCGTCATAAAATCTGTGATCGAAAAAGGGGGTTCCAAATAAGGCTGCCATTGAAACTCACCATAATCACAACAATGACACTTTAATCCCCCCCCCCCCCAGTCCCGGCGCCGGCCCCGCCTGCATCGCCTCAGACCCCCAACCCAGGCAACAAAACAAGAAGACACAGCCACTGACGATTCAAATTCCGTTTGCCTCCCCAAGCTGGCATCTTGGCGCTTGACATGTGGAACTTTGTGAGGGACGGCTGGATATGGCTAAGTATGGCCATGTGTTTCTTGCATTCTGACCTTGGAAAAGACGCCGAGCTCCTTGGTCACCTCCGCAGAGGATTGTCATCCCAACTTCTTCTGTTTGCCTTCAAGCTGCGGTGGTTGACTTAGATTTCATGACATCCCGAGCTTGCGACTTTTGTCCAGGGGAAATACATGTTTCATTTGTGTGACGCAGTGATCGACTCGGATTTTGGACTTGGGGGGAGGTGGAATGGTTTCGCGGATCAATATCGGATCATATTCGACGGGATGCAATCACCGCTGCTGGAATAAAGACGTCGCTTGTTTTGCATATCTTCATTTCAATGGCTGAAGATTGTGACATTTTCATTTCTTTTGAGGGGGGGACACAAAGCAAGATATGCAACGCTGGAAGCAAGACCAAGGCTTGCCAAGGACCCCCGTGTTGGACTCAACGAGTCAAGAATTTTTGAGGAAAATATTGGCAAATATCGGGACATGAACCCTACCACCCTCGGAGACTTACAAAAAAGAGTGGTTTATCATCTTTAAGGATTTCAATTGGGATATTGGCAGGCATGAACGCTGTTTTGCCTCTGGATAGTAGTAGTAGTTGTCCTTTTTTGTTCAGAATGGAAACAATATATATCCTCACGGTCTACTCTTTTACAGAGACAAAGAAACACAGGATGATGCTCTGAGCATGCCCCCCTCACTGAATATCAACTGAATGCTCCCGCCAAACCAAGGACCATCAAAACCTAATTTCCCCTGGCACTGGATTTGGCCCACTGAGCATGCACATCTCACCGCCAATACCGTGCAACAGATGATGACCATAAGCTGGTTCAATCCGAGGACTCTACTGCATACACCCTGGCCTAGGTTGACATGAAAGCTTTTTATTTGATCTTTATCCAGATGTATGGAACATATTATCTAACCGTACACGAGGCCCGTTGATAGAAGCATCTTGATTGATATTTCTAGTTGAGACCAAGTTGGCTGTGCTCTGCTGTGCTAATTTTAGATCGATCCTTTGTGACATATGAATCTAACAAGTTCATGTTAGTAAAGTTGTTTTTCTCATTTGTCAATACGCTTAAGATGAAAAATGTCAACGATCATAATGCTTGTGAACAGTCACTACAAGAATGCTTTCATCACTTCTGCTTTACAGGATCTCCATAGATGAGGAAATCTGAAGTATTTCAAAGATTGATGAGGCGCCGGCTGACATGCTAGCGCAGGCAATCATTGTCTATTGTTACTGTTGCTGCCAGATTCCCAGTCGCCTGCAATGCATCTTGTCACTTGCTTGCCATTCTCCCTCTCCTGCACAAGGTCTCCTTTACATCACAAATCTACTCCTGACTGATAAAGTCTGGTACTACCAGGTTGCAACTAGACCTGATCGAAATTCAATCAGCTAAGGTTACTAGAGTAAACTTG
>JALLPA010001298.1:0-11263 GCA_036939895.1 Thalassiosira exigua | reverse complement strand
GGAGGAGGAGGAGGAGGGAGGGGCCGGGGGGGGGGCGCCCGCCGCGGCGCCGGGGGCGGACGCGGCGGCGGCGGAGGAGGCGGAAGGGCGGGCGGAGGGTCGGCGAGCGGAGGAGGCCGGGGCGGAGGACAGGGAGGAGGACGGGGAGGAGGAGGAGGGAGGGGGGGAGGAAGGGGAGGGGGAGGAGGGGGCCGATCGCGCCCCCGGAGCGCCCCCGCGGGAGGACGCGGCGGCGGCGGCGGAGGCGGCGGAGGAGGAGGAGGACGAGGAGGACGGGGATCCTCGACCCCCCCTCCTTGCCCTCCTCCCCGCCCGTCGCCTTCCTCTCGATCGCGAACTCCGTCGTCCTCCGCACCGTCCTCCTCCGCGCCCGTCAAGCGAGACGGAGAGGCCGGCGCCTCGTCCCACGCCGTGTCCGAATCGTATAGGATCGAATTGACGAACTTGCTCCTCGGATTCCGCGAGTCGTCGTCCGACGACGACGACGACGATCGCGATCGCGACAGCCTCGAGATGCCGTCCGACTTGACGAACACGCAGCGCAAGTACGTGCACGAGCTGGCGAAGAAGTTGGGATTGAAGAGCAAGAGCTACGGGAAGGGAGAGGGGCGGAGGGTGGTGGTGCGGAAGGTCGACGCGGGGGGGAGAGGGGGGATGATGGGGAGCTTGGATCCGAACGGCGGCGGCGGCAGCAACACCCGCGGCAGCGGAGGGAGGAAGGGCGGCGGCGGCAAGCGAGGCGGATCGTCCCCCGCCGCCGACGAAGGCGCCCTCCCCCCCCTGGCGCGCTACAAGAACGTGCCCCGCGTCGTCGTGGGCCGGACGGGCGAGGACGCCCTCCGACGTCACTTGGTGTCCCATCCCCCGACCGAGGGCGAGGCGGCGGAGGGACGGGAGACGGGATCCTCCCTCCTCCTCCTCGCGCGGGACGACGGCGGCGGAAAGGGCGGGGGGAGCGTGGGGGGGAGCGGCGCGGGAGGAGGAGGAGGGGATGGCGGAGGCGGGACCGCGGAGGAGGGCGTCGAGACGGACGGGCGGGGCGGCGCGGAGGCGGGGGGAGGGGCGAGCGGCGGAGGCGGGACCGTCCTCCCGCCTCCCGTCGCCCTCCCGGCCCCGCCCTCCGGCGCTCTGAACCCCGAAGCGGTCGACTTCGCGCCCGAGCGACGGACGGGACCTCGTCCGCAGCCGTCGCGGCGGAGGAAGGCGCGCGGGCAACAATCCCTCCCAAAGCGAGCGCAGCTCCACGACCGGGCGCAGGAGAAGACGAGGTCCCATCCCAAGTACGCCGAGATGACGGCGCAGCGGAGGAGGCTCCCCGCGCACGATCACGCCGAGGTCGTCTGCGACGCGCTGCGGGACGAGGGAGGTCGGGTGATGATTCTCACGGGAGACACGGGGTGCGGGTGCGTCGCTCTGAACTTCGTCTTCTTTTTCTTCTTCTGTTCTGCATCTTTGTCCCCAGCTACCAAGTTGAGGCCCTTGAATGCACGTTCATATGCTGAGTGCCTGTGGATCGAAATCATAACGGGGTATCGGCGTTCCGAGACTTCCGGAGGCTTGCGCACACGACGGCCGTCGCGTTCGAGAACGACTAGGTGGCACATCTCTTGTCTGGGGCCGGGTCGTTGGAGCGGGCTTTTGCGAGTAGACTGCGCGTGCTGCTTGCTTCGAGCGTTTTGCGACGGGGCGCAGCGGCGATGCGGGCGAGGTGAAATTATGCGCGTGTGCTTGTTCGTGGCTTCCAGACGCTACGAGGGGGACCCCGTCAGGGGCTCACGGAGGTGGCCCGCCTCTGCCTTCTCTGTGCGCCTGTGCATATGATGTGCGCGTACGGAGGGGAATGGAAAAATGCAGCCCTCTTTGAGGGAATAGTTTCTTGACTTTCAGGCCAGGCGCGAGCGAATAAGGTGCTCTCGTGGAGGTGGCTTTCTAGCCTTGTCACAACTGGGATCAAAGTAGCGGAAAACTGGTGCGGGGAGATTGATGCCTGCAGGTTGGCCGAAGAAGCGGGCCCGTGCCCCGCGTGTGTGCTCGCGCATCGTTTCCGACCCGTCCGTCGAGCACGCGTCCTCACGGTTTCCGCCGCCTCCTGCTCTTAAGGAAATCGACCCAGGTCCCCCAGTTCCTCCTGGACGACCCGGTCATCGGTCCCACCTGCAACGTCCTCGTCACCCAGCCGCGCCGCATCTCGGCCATCTCGGTCGCGGAGCGCGTCGCCTCCGAGCGCTGCGAGGAACCGGGCCGCACGGTGGGCTACTCCGTGCGGATGGAAGGACGCAGCTCCGACGAGACGCAGCTCCTGTTCTGCACGCCGGGGGTGCTGATGCGAAGGCTGGACGAGAAGGGCGACGGCCCCGTCCTCTCGGAGTACACCCACATCATCATGGACGAGATCCACGAGCGAGATCGGAACACCGAGTTCCTCATGATCGCGCTGCGGGAGCTGTTGGACGAGCGGGACGACCTGCGCCTGATCCTGATGAGCGCGACGATGCCCACGCGGGACCTCGCGGAGTATTGGCGCGGGGCGGGAGGGAGGTCGCGGGAGGGGCGAGGCGACGGATGGGGCGAGGGGGAGGCGGCGCCGCCGGTCGAGATCAACATCCCGGGACGCACGTTCCCCGTGCAGGAGTTCTTCCTCGAGGACGTCCTCACCATGACGGGCTACGTCGACGGCGCCGGCGGGGAGGCCCCGGACATGGCGCAGATCGAATCCGACCTTCTGTCGCTGTTGGGGGGCGGCGCGAAGGACGTGCCCTCGAAAAGCGGCAAGGGCAACGGGAAGCGGACGGTCGCGAAGCCGGAAAATGCTCTGAGATGCGTGATGTGCGGCCAATCGGGATTCGCCTCCCCGGAGGAGTTTGGTTCGCATGTCGCCCTTTGCGACGGTGGTGGAAGCGTCTCGATGCTCGAACTGGAAGAAAAGGTCAAGAGCGTCGACTCATCCTGCGTGGCAGGCTTCGATATTGCCGCCGCTGCTTCATCGGGCTTGGGCTCCGAGGGGATAGACGACAGCGGCGTTGATGACGATACCGGCTCGCTCGTTGTCATCATGGAAGATGAAATGGATGATTACGAGGACGAGGATGACGAACTCGGACTGGCTGGCGGCAGGTGGGACGGAGAGTCCCCGTTCGGGACCGACGCCGCTGCCCCCTCCGGCCGACCGACGCTGACCGAAGAGGAGGCGCTCACTCGGTACCAAACGACCTACGACGACGAGGAAACCAACTACGAGCTCATCCTCGAGCTCGTTCGCCACGTCGTTAAATCGTCCTACGGGGACGGCGCCATTCTTGTGTTTTTCTCGGGATGGGCCGACATTTCGGAGTTCACGTTGCTTCTCGAAGGGACGCCGCCGTTCGGGGACCAGTCCAAGTTTTCGATCCATCCCCTTCACAGCGGGGTGCCGAGCAAGGAGCAGCGGCGGGTGTTCGTCAGGCCGGCCAAAGGCGTGCGCAAGATCATTCTCGCTACGAATATAGCTGGTAAGTTTTCCAAAGGTCTGAGAGGGAGGGGATATATGTTGGCCCCAAGAGCTTGGATGTATGGGCCGGTTGACCAGTTCCCAACTGTCAGCCATGCAGGGGTACTTTGTGGCTTGGCTGCGACTGAGCCTCGGTGACTTCTAGACTCATACCAAAATTGCTTTTGCTGTCTCGATCTAGAAACGAGCATCACAATTGAAGACGTGGCGTTCGTCATTGACACCGGTCGCGCAAAGGAGAAGAGCTACGACCCTCACCTCAAGACGAGTACTTTGCAGGAATCATGGATCAGCCGTGCGAGCGCGAAGCAACGGAAGGGAAGGGCAGGCGAGTAGTCAGTTCCAAATAGGAAGGGTGGATCCTGCATTTTGTCGTTGCCTCTCACTTATCGAATTCATTCTCCTCATCTCCTGAGCAGGACGATGCAAGGCTGGAGTTTGCTTTCACCTTTTCTCTAGGCGGAGACACGCGTCAATGCGGCCATTCGTGGAGAGTGAGCTGATACGTACGCCGCTGGAGGAGCTCTGTCTTCAGTGCAAACGGGTGAGAGACGTAACGATGAAGCTGATTTATTCCTCATCCTTGTGTCTACTAACATTCTTCCTATCAGCTGAGGCTTGCGCCGGGTGGGCCCGATGATCCTGACGGGATTCCTGCTTTTCTCTCGAAGGCAATGACGCCCCCCCATTCGTGAGTTCCTCTCTAGGACGTCAGCGGTAGAACCTGAAATTGGCTTTGTTCATCGTTGTGCTTGCTTCTCTCAGGAAATCCGTGGTGAATGCACTGGAACTCCTTGTCGACCTTGGTGCAATGGACGGAGAAACCAACGAGCTCACGGATTTGGGCATCTGCCTTTCCGCCTTAAGCCTAGAGCCACGTGAGTTCCCCTCCAATTTTCTTCACTCTCGCATCAATATTTCTCACGCACTTGATCTTTTCACTTTCAGGCGTCGGAAAAATGGTAATCACGAGCCAGAGCCCTCCGAATTTCTTCTCTTTCACGCCAATATTTCTCACTTTCACTTGATCTTTTCAGGTTATCATGAGCCATTTGATCGGATGCGCCAGGTCGTCAGCGGGGATGGCCACCGCCATGTCCTACAAATCGCCTTTTGCTATCCTGCCTCCGTCAATGCGCAAACTGGCAAATAACATTAGACTACAGTTGGCAGAGAACTCCGAGAGCGATCAAATTACCAGCCTCAATGTGATTCGACAACGAGATGCTCTATCGAGGCGCAGAGGTGTGGGTTCTCTGGCGGCCTGGTGCAGGCAGAACTACCTCAACTTTTCTTCGCTAAACATGATATCAGATCTGAGGCGAAACGTGTCCCGCGAACTGGAAGGTCTTGGCTTTCCTTCTTTGACCGACGAGGGTTATCACAATAGATTCGGAGACGGCAAATCGCCGGCCCTTTTACAAGCCTCGATATGTGCAGGACTCTACCCCAATGTGGCTTATCGGCGCCAAGGCGACGTCAATTTCTCCACAATGACAAATCGCAAAGCCAAAATCCACCTCAGCAGCGTCAATGCCATCAAGTCGCAGCCATTGAGCAACAAATGCCAGGTTGCCTCAGATGAAGTAGAATTTGTTGTCTTTGGCGAGCTCGTCAAAGGGTGAGAGATATGGACATTTGTCTATGTTTGCATCGCTGTGCTCGATGCTCACGAAACGTTCGTCTCTTCTCCAGAAAAGCTATGTTCACGATGGAACACACGACTCACCTTGCATCTCCTCTGCCGCTGTTGCTCATGTGCGGCCATCTTCACGTCCGACCAATCCACTTTGCACCTCCTCAGTCTGCGTCCGGGTCAGCAATCGGCCCCCCAATTCAGAAGGCAATTCTATCTGTTGATGATTGGCTAGTCTTTCTGGTCGAACCTGACCTCGCCTCTGCGCTGGTTGTGTTGCGCCAGCGCTTAGACAGCGCATTCGCAAGGATTACCTCAGATCCTCGCAATTTCAACAACATGCCCGAAGTTGAAAGGGATGCAGTGCAGACTATGAGTGCTGTATTGGACAGCAGTCATCGTGAAGCCCCAAAGAGAAGGCAGACCAAGAATTCTTCAAGATAAATCATTTCATCATACTTTCACTACGGCTTCTTTACCGCAATGTGATGCATAACAAATACAAACCATGACTTTGACCTGCTCCATGCGGTGCGCCGTTACCTGGTCCGCGAAGGCATTTGCGCAAGTGAAATCCTTAAGGTAAGTATTTGAGTTGGGTGGATCTATTTGGCTACTAAGGTACTAGACGTGAAGAGAAGAGGCAACGCAATAATGCACCGTAGAAGGCATGCACATGGCTAATTTGCGTGACGGCTGAAATGACGCGGACCGAGATGTTAGGAGGAAAATCGAGGGGCAGCCCAAAAGGATTCACTACCTGGTTCACCGGCACCAAGAAGGGATTTGCTCGAAGCGATGTATTACAAAATAGTTAAGAAGAATGTTGTGATTGAATTACTCCTTGCCAGACTCAAGACATCTTGATTGCAGCATGTCATCTCAAACTCAGCTTCCCAAGATTAACCCGTTGACTTGATAAAATCTGAGCTACGCAAAGCTTTTCGACTCCCATGTCACAAACAAAGCCTTGAAAATTGCATCGTGTGACGACTGTCCCAGTTGGACGAAAACGGATGCCCCTACTCGGACGAATTTCTCCTCTTGGGCGTTTCCTCCGCAACAAGAGACCACGGATCTGGAACCCGCACGATGGTTGGCGGCGCGGCAATAGCTGGGTCAGTGGTATCTTCACATCTTTCTCTTGGGCTAGCTTGGGTCTTGGGTCGGCCGAAGCCAACCGACGTATCCTCACGGAAGTCATGAGCCGAGGACAAGGATTCTGCGGCATAAATGGACCGGCAGCAGCAGCGCTGCGTTATTGTATCGATGGCTGATTCGAACGATTCCAATATCCATCGAGGCTCCGGAAAATCCATCTCCAGCGACATGGATCAGGTCCAATGAGATTATTGAAAGAGGTCACGGTGCGAGCGTAAATGATGGCTTAGGTTGCTTCTCTCGTAGCAGCGTTGGTTCCAGATCGAGTTGGCGCATTGCTCTGAAAAGCGACCGCCGCAACATTGTGTCACATCGAACGTTGGGCAGTGATAGGAGGGTGATAGGAGATTGGGGCGTGATAGGTGGCACGATTCAAGAAGGCATCGAGGAGAAGGCTGCTACTGTACGCTTTGGCAAGTACCGAAACTTTACAGAGATGTTGGTCATATCCCAGTCGTTTCTTGTGCTCGTGTTCTGAGTCCCGCCGTGTATCGCCTTTGCTACACTTATACTTCAATGCCACAAACACCTCTCGTTCAAAGGTAGAAGTATGAACAAAGCGTCCGCGCGTGCTAGAAGCGTGGAGCAAGGTGGTGTGGCGTGGAGGACGAAGGCCTGGTCGTGGCTGGAGGTATCGAGGCGAGGGAGTGACTCTTCGTACATTTAGCCAAGGAAAATCCGTCTGGTGCGATACCTGATCTGACATTGTACTGATGTACTTTTTCTCAACGCCGTGTAAAAAGTTGAGTCCCCCGCATCTTCGATCGAACTGAAACTCTACGACTCTACCGCTGCACTTGGCTTCACGTTTCTCCCACAGCGTGATGGCATAGCCGTTTTTATCTGCTTCCTCTTGAGCGTGTATCGAGTCCCTTTTCACTCGCACGAGCTGCTCCTCTCGTCGCGCCTTCGTATCTGCATAGGAGTACTCGATTGTTCTCAATCTTCGTAGATTTTGCAAAGGAATTAGTACCAAAAGAAAGGACTAAGCCGTTTTTCATCCGCGCCCTCTTGAGCGTGTATCGAGTCCCTTTTCACACCCACGCCCGAGCGCCTCCTCCCGTCGCGCATGTCGCATGCAACCACGATGCAACCTGCCGCATCTACTACCATACTTCTACAAACTCTATTGATCCTCTTGCACACTTCCGCGGCTTCCGCTTCACCTAACTGATGCTCATAATTTTCACCTTCAGCCGAAGCCACAATCAAAGCATCGACGTCGTCACTGCTACGAACTCTTCTCTCTCGCTCGACCCTAGAAACAGTCTTCAAACATGCCCTCCTCCACCTTTCAATCCACCCTCGTCACCGCTGCTGCCCTCCTCGCCTCTCCCGCAGCCGCCATTGGAAACTGGGACGTCATCTACCAGTCCCTCGAGACCGACTTCAAGGACGCCGTCGACAACGAGATCACGCTCGACTACCTCATCGGAACGGGGCGCACCTACAACATCGATCTGTTCAACAAGGGGTGCTCCGAGTCCATCACTGGAATGTCCATCGTCGCCACTCCCGAGCTTACCACCCTGGTGGACGACAATCACGATCGACTCAAGATCCTGCTCGACTTGGACAAGTCGGCCATCACCTCGAGCAACATCTGGTATCCCGGAAACAAGCTCGACTTCTGTGTCAGGGTCCAACTGCTCTCTGGAAGCAACGTCATCAAAGAAGAGTGAGCGCTAGTCTTTTATATGCAGCTGCGACCACTTTTCCAAGCCTTTCTAACAACTTTTTTCCTGTCTGCTTTCCAGCAAGCGCGACGTCGACATCGCCTTCGACTTCGTCGTCGACTTCGAGGCCGACGAGGAAGTGACGATGCAAACTGCCTCCATGACGAGTGGCTCCGGCCAGGCGAACGTGGACAGCTACGTGTCCGCCTACAAGTGCACAGACGTCGACTCCTTCGCTCCGAACAACGTCCCCATCACCCCCAACAGCATTCTCCACATTTGCATCCAGTCCATGGACAAGGACGTCGAGATCGAGTACCTCCAGAAGCTCGAGATCTTCCAGTCGAATCCCCTCGGCAACCAGACGCTCGCTGTGGTGGAGGGACTCTTCATCCAAGACGGCCAAATCAGCGAGCTCACCGTCAAGAACTCTACCGCTGTTGGCGTCTCAACGATCATGCCCTCTCGCTTCTTCTCCTACAGTGGTTTCTCCACCGCCAAAGCCTCCGGAGTCGTCCAGGTGAAGTTCGCGAGGCGCGGGCGTCACCTCGTCAAGTTCGACCTCGAAGACAATGCACGTGAGGAGACCCCTGCTCGCGCCCGCGCCATGCGAGGAGAGGGCGCCGCCCGTCCTGAAGACGAGAGCGAGAAAGAGGCTTCGCCCTTTGAGATCGGTCTGAGCTTGGTACGCGACCTTCAGGAAACCGCGCACATGGAATCGGGTGCTGCGATGGGAGGGACAGGAGGGCTTGCGGCTGCATCAGTAATTATGATGGGACTGGTTATGATGCTTCTGTAGAGCCAGGAACTCATGATATGTGTATTTTTGTCGATAGCAATCACGCTGGACCCTTCCTGTTTTCCTGACTGATTGGCTGGATCTCGAAGCAGATACCAATGTCGTTGTCTAGACCTTCATTTATAAATTCAATCTTTGTATCTTGTTACTGTCATGGCTCGTCCAACAAGGGTGGTTGAGTTTCTCTTGCGGTCACAGTCGAGATGCCAACATTGAAATCTTTCACTTTCATCTCACAGAAAAATCAATGCCACGTGCTTGAATGTGTATCCCAACATTCTCTGGGTAAGCCAAGAGAGTTTCAATATCTTCTGTTGAAACGTGGGGTGGACTTTCTCTCATCATCACCGCATGGACACCTATCATTAGGACGAAAGGGTTAGATCTACAAAAAAGTCAATATCTCAAAAGCTGCCCAGGGCATAATTAGGAGACCTCTACCTTAATTTTGCAGTTCTTTGGTCCGACTTTATTATGCTTTTGCAATGCAGTGAACGTTTTCGGTGGTTTGGAGGTGGGACATGGTGCAAATGATCTTACCACCCCATCGATTTTCAAGCCTTTCCAATGTGACCTTCTTGCCGGTTGCCGGCAGCTTTGAACTCAAAGTTGGTGTATTTTAAATAGTCATCACTGTGGACTCTTTCTATCTCTTGCCAGCATATTCCTCCTTAAGTAATAGGCTGCATTTTATCTATCTGTGACGTTTTTTTAAGCAGATCCTTGTCTTGTTTTCTCTATACTTCCATTATTTCTAAGCCAATTGTACTTCCATCTTAGTCTTCTTCTTACTCGTTGCAGAATGAGGGGTTAAATCAACTTCATGTGTTTTCGAACGACGTTTTTTTTTCTGATGAGTTTATGAGACGTACATATGTAGCCCATACAACCCGCCCACCAATGAACCATGCTGCCCCCAGTTTTCATATCTTCGGTGGCGGCCATGACCATGGGGTCTGTGTTGGTCCCGTGAAAGTGCTAAGCAAGGAATCACTTCTCCTGGATGTCCATAAGGATTCCTTGGGAGCTATTTGCTTGGCGTGTTGTTTCACATCAATCCCCTTGAAATTAAAAAATCACTCGGCAAATCAAAATATGTTACCCCCAGTTGAAGACCATGGCTGCCGCCAGGCTTAGAGAGCAATGGTTAGAGTCTAAACTAATCAATATGTGGTGGCTCAGGCATTTTTCATGTTGTGGGGCTGTATCGGGGTATGGCGAAAAATAAAGAAGAAGAAAAATTGCACAGCACAGAGCGCTGCACTAGTATCAATAATATTTGACATTTTTAGTATTATTCAAATATATTGCAAATGCAAAGGCTATAGCCGCATAATCACTTTTTGAAAGAGGTCTGAGGTCACTGAAAATGATGAATGAATCTGGGCGAACTACTTTTAATAATGGTATTTCATCAAGCAGTTATATACCTCAAGTATTTACAACTAAATGAAAGATATTTATTATCATCAGCTAACTATGTATTTTTACAGTTTGCAGATATCAATGTCACTTATTGGCTTCATCAATAATTACTTGACACATTCTCTTATTTGTTATGCAGCTTAAAATATCAAGTTTTTAACTAACTTACTAACAGATATAATAATAATCAACACTTGTTTTTTTCATGAAACAGCAATAATCATATGTGGTTGAACATATTTCAATACTTAGGCCAGTATCAAACGTAAAAATTTAGAATCATTCCTGTGGTAAATCGAGATGAAGGCAGCTACATCAAGGGGATTATTACAAAATGAGGGTCAAACTATAACAGCTTGGTAGTTCGAGCTATAACATTTACGGCTAGATGTATTGCCAATGACAAAAACTGAAACACAGAGAATTCAAACTTATAAGTAAGTGCAAATGACTTAATTGACCATGTGTGTTCCGAGTAATTTATTATTACTGGGTGTTTATATTGCCTTTGTTAATAACGTATCTGAATTTTGATTTGCCCCAGAGTACCCATGGTGACATCAATTCCTATTTATTAATAGATATCAACAATGATCGTTACACAGCCCAAACAAGAATTATCCTAACACTATGGACAAGTAATAGTTCAATGCACAAGCAAAAATTATTCCTCTCGTGAGAGTTGAATGGTACTTAGCATTCCCAGTTTGTTGTGGTGATGGTAATGTGAGGACCTGAGGCCCATTACATCATCCCCATGTGACCATGTGACCACCCTCAAGTGCAAACATGGTCATTTCCATGCTGGTTGAGCTGGTAGGCTTGGCAGTAGTTATATTCAGCCTACCCTCAAATTCGGACGAGACTTTGTCTCAGAGGGAGCTGGGTCCTTGTGCCGAGTAACCAGCTTGAGTTTGTGCACCCATTCACGCGGTCTTAGCCGTAGCCCTAGTCTCTTGCACCTCAGCTAGCCAAAGGTCTCAAGCTACAAGAACCTAGGCCCAGTCCTTCAGAACTTAACGGAAGTGGTAATGGAGCTAGCAGGTGGTGGCGAGGGAGGGGGGGGGGGGGGGAGTTTT
>JALLPA010001297.1:0-11264 GCA_036939895.1 Thalassiosira exigua | reverse complement strand
AAGGGCGGACGCCGTCGCGGACGACTATCGTCGGCGGCTTGGCGTTGTCGTTCGCGCTGCGTTTGGTCCTCGGCGAGGGGGAGACGAAGGCGGAGGCGCCGGGCGACGAGGCGACGAAGGCGGCCAAAGCCAGGGCGAGCGAAGGGGCTTTCATGGTGCGCCGCTAGAAGTAGCTCTTCAATAATCTGTTCTTGTCATCAACGATGGGGGCATGGACTCATTGTCATGGTGAGGTTGGTGCGCAGCGATGATCGATGGAATCTGACCGAGTCCGGGAGCTGATATTATGTCATGAATGATGCATCATCATGAAAATAATGGGCTGAGGAGGCACCGCATCAACAGATAATTCGCTGCCCCGCCTCTGCTCTCACTCGTCGAGAGGAGAGCTCCAATCATACCATCACGATTGATGGCAGCATCGTTCGATTCGACCTTTGTAGGTATGTAGTGGCATCGTACGATAGTGGGAGTCGCCGCGACGCGGCGAGGAACCAACCGGAACCACATCGGAAGCGGAAGGAACCATCTCCGTTCTGTGCGATCGAGGCAATGGCTCGGCAACATGCACGCACATCATCATACACACGCACGTCGCATCATCACGGAGATGACAGGTAGGTGGCAGTATGTTTGATTGAGTCTTTTCTCGGACTGGATATCGAAGTTCTGATCCAAATCTGATCTTTTAGTTCTCAGTTCGCCGAATAAAAGCGATATTCATATATTTCCTCATAATAAAGTCTACGTGATATATCGCTCATATTGTCGCCAACATAAGAAAGCTGAACTTCGGCCAGCAATATTTCGCTTATTCGAGAAGTATGATCAATGTCATTTCGTGCCAAGTGAAGTCTATGTGGGTTTCGCGCATCGATGTCCGTTCCACCCAATGACAACAATGACAAAGAGACGAGCCCCGCCGGTCAAGCGCCGGCCCGGGCGCGCGGGCGGCGGCCCCACTCTGTGGCCCCGAACCCCGAACCCGAACGTCATTGTTCGTGTATCTCTAGAGGTATCGTAGTGATCGATGAGGGCGAGGGGTGTCAATCAATCACACTCGCTCCCGCAATCAGCGGACCAAACAAAATCCTAACTCGACGAAAGCAAACCAAGGATGCCGGGGGTCGGCATCGGCGGCACCGCGCTGGCGGCGGCGCTGGCAAGACAGTGGCTGGGACGGCCGCTCCGACGACGGCGTTCTCATCGGCGGCAAGGGCTGCAGCGGGTCGCCTCCTCCACGTCGGTCGCGGCGACGGAGGCGGAGGAAGAGGGGGATGCGGAGGATCTCCCGCCGCAAAACCCACCGCCGAACGATCTGGACGATCGTCGCCGGTGATCGCTGCGCTGGGCGGGGACATCGCCTGGCGATGGGGTACACAATTGATGGCGCTTTCAACGGTTTGGTGCGAGGAGTAACGCCCCAGGGCTCAGACTTGTCAGACGTTACAACTACGACGCGAGATTACCGTTCGTCCGTTTCCAAGTAGAGACGACGACCCGGGGAGACGACTCCGAATGTACTCGATTTGCGAGCCGTCACTATCACGTTGTTGCCCAGTGTCTTGCCACTTGCCATGTAATGAATGATACTTGGACAGAGAGCTTGCAGACAACTCCATCCCGGTCCCTGTTGCCTCGTGCTCTCGATTTCTAACCTCAGATATGAAAAAAGCAACGATCGGCTCATGGGCGGTTGTGCCATACAAGATAATAAATAATAACTCATTCTATCCAGAGTTAATTTTACCTGCATGCCTTTACAGCCCTCCCAAATCATCAGTATGGACGGTGACCATCGCAGCCAATGCGTCAACATTCTGAGTGGAACCGTCTTGGCGATTGGCAAGATGTGTGTGCCCGGCTAACAATGCCCTCGTGCACAACCATCCACAGACGTTTTCACAAATGTTGTTGTTTCATTGCCCCAATCTGGAGAGGATGATAGGGGCTTGGTGGCACATGAGTAATATCAGAAGATACATGTAGATGCACCTGCTTCCACGTCCATTCCCTTTTGTTGCGCTATGGGCATTTTGGGAAGCAGCGACGGAGCGATGGAGGAGGGAGCGGGAGGGGGTTCTCAAGCTAGGTGGAGATTCACAGGATTCAATTATCTTTTGTGTTGAAAAAAATTGAGCATGGACAATATTAACGTTGAGAAAGTGGATCTGATATATTTTTCACGAAAAATGGCCGCCCCCCCGCCACTGCCCCCCCCCCCCCGGCCAAAAGCCGCCAAAAGCTCATCCTTTTGTGAGTAGATGATGAGCTTTTGTGGCCGCGCGTCCTCGCTGTCGCTGGCCGCGCGCCCAACCATCTCGTTCGGCTCTCGGCTGTCGATAGCCTAAAAGTCAAGGCAAAAGGCACGACGTCTTTGCGTTGTTGAAAGTTGAAACTTCTAGCGGCGCGGGTGCCGTATCCAAGTCGTATTCCTGGATGTAAAGTGCAGCGCGTTCGAATCTATTCTCAACAAAAATTGGCACAAAGGTTCCAAACAACCCAATGTTGAGTTTTGGACACTTTGAGACACGAGAATTGGACCAACAGTAATGATTATACACTATGCACAAAACGAGTAGCAAACTAGCACTGGGCAGAAAAGGGTCAAAGTAGAGATGTCTCAGACAGTTTGCGTTTCGTAGCTCGGCCAGAGAAACAATGCCTTCCTCTAGAGAGAGAAGGAAAACCAGATCAAAATTCGTCTTTGTTCTCCTTGTTTTTCAACGGCAAACACGCTTGTGCTCTTTCCAATCCTTCCGCTGGCAATCTTTCCCGCAGTAGTACACCTTTTTGCACCTCGAACACTTGTTGAGCTTCAGATCGCTGTAAGAACCCTGGACCCTGCCGCAATGATTGCATTTCAATGACGTGACTGTTTATCGCCTCACTATTTCTGACGATCGGTCGGTTGCATCGACTGTTTTCATCTCTTTACGGCTTGATGGAGTGTCATAGATGCAGTCAGCACTCATCGCGGTTGGCGATACGACCGAGCTGTCCAGACCCAAGGCTGCCGGGTCTTTCGCAAAGGTCAAAGTACCCTTTCGACTGTTTTGCCTCCCAGCATTTGCAGCGTTGAACCTCTCGCGATGAGCTTCTAGGTCGAAATCAAAAGCGCATTCAATGGCGTGATCGTTCCAATTGATTATGTTTCCTGCGTCGGGGACTTCGTAGTACTGTCCCTTTTTCAGGATATTTCCATACTCTCCTCTCCCTTCGCGGCCCTCTGAATTCTCGGGCGGGCAAGTTACCTCTCCCCACAACAGGGAGCTAGTCTGGAGTACCCAGTGCTTCCGTGGGATTGCTTGAAACACTTGATCATCCACATGTTCCAAATCACGCCCATGCATCGTATCCCCAACATCCTTGATCGCCAATACTTTGATAACGTGGCACCAATTGTTGCCCATATCATAGGTGTATATCAATCTTTCCCCAACCTTTCGCAGGACGTGACGGACGTCATAGTCTTTCGTGTCCAGGTTGTAAATAGGCTGGCTGAACGTCAGGTGCATCTTGTCCATTGAAGACGTTTCCTCCGGAAAGATCGAGGCCCCGTTAGTCGGCACGGTGTAGCGTTAGGCGTGGAAGTTGCGGCGCCAGCCCATCGCCGACGCGAGGATTTGATCGTGGAACGCGTTCAGGTTGGTATCGCTGAAGCATGTCAACAGCCTCCAGACGACCAGAGGATCCTCCATCCGATCAACTCGGACTTCCTTGGTGCTGGTGTGGCGCGGGGTGAGCTCAACCTTCAGCACGTACATCTTCCTGCCCAGATTTCCGACTTCGAAAACGATTTCAACCTCCTCGCAAAAGGCTTCGATAGGACCTTGCCCAGTTGAATCTCAGGGTAATCACGTCCACTGTACATGAACTGGAGCATCATCTTCCTTTGCATCATGAGCCTTTCGTACTGGGGGTCGTCGAACAGAGGATCGTCCTCCAACAGGTCGGGGATGGCCACGGCTCGTATCCCTCGTAGAGATTCGTCCAGTTGTCGAGCCTGATTTCGTAGTCGTGTTTGTTCTTGACCGTCGGCGGAAGCTTGTGGATTATTACGAGGATCGCCGCCAGGGGCAGCCTGTAGAAATCGAGCACTGCTTCATCATCGGGATGGATGTCCAGCGTGCCCATGAGCTCATCCTTGGTGTATTCCGATAACCGCGGTAGATCCATGGTCGATATTGAGCCTCGCAAATTGTCACTACCATACTCTCTCTTGAGCTCCGCATGTGGCGCAATGCGATGGGATCATATCGGATTCTCAGTGCGGCCGCTCAACGCTCAAATCCTCGCTCGGGTTTTGGACACGAAGAACTGTTGCTGTTTCGGATTCGGAGCGTGCTTTCAGCAGAGACGGACCGAAGGGAGGGAGTATCTCTCTCTAGAGGAGGGGCTTGGGCTTGCAAGCTAGATACGTAGGGTAGGTACCTAAGTAGATGTATGATTCAATTATCTTTTGTATTGGAAAAATTTACCGTGACAATGCAATCGTTGGAAAAATGGATCCAACATTACTTTCACGAAGCTTGAAAAGACAATCTTAGGGACATAAAGCAAAATGGCCACCCCCCGCCGGCGCCCCCCCCCCCCCCCCCCCCGACGAGCTTTTGTAGGATCTGTCCGTGGTAGGATGAGCTTTTGATTGGGCCACGCCGGCGCGCCGCGCGCTCAACCATCTCGCTCGGCTCTCGGCTCTCGGCTATCGATATCCTAAAAGTCAAAGCCAAAGGCACGACGTCTTCGCGTTGTTGAAAGCTGAAACTTCTAGCGGCGTGGGTGCCGTATCCATGTTGCATTCCCGAGTGTAGAGTGCAGCGCGTTCGAATCTATTACTCTCAACATTTCTGGAGGGTGGCTAGACTGCACTCCGTCGTTGTTTTCAATACATCACCCTCTGGAAAAGATGAGAAGATGCGAGGTTTGGAACGATGTGAGGAAGAAAATCGAGAGGAACGCACCAGATATCACCAAGCTGGGGCTTGGTGCTGCGTACCCAGTCCCAGTCCCGTTCCCACCAAGCGGGGTCTTGTATCAGGGGTTAAGATTTTTCCTTCCAGGGATCGATGAATGGGAGAGAGTGGGTCATCACATCGGCCAAAACACCAACTTAAAGGAGTTGGTAGTGGACTATCCCGCCTTAATACCCGCCTTCGCACATGCCTATAACAACAGTTTCGATACAAAGAAGCATATCAACGAATACATGGAAAAATTATTTCGTGGCGTTGCAAGCAATAGATCCATCCAGTCGTTGCAAATTAACTTCTCGATGATCGGATTTAGTGGAAAAACGTTTGTCGACCTGATCCCATTCTTTAAGAGCAACACGAACTTTGTTTGCCTACATATTGATGGTGACATGGCATCCGAAGATCTGAGCATACTGACATCAGCTCTGAGGGCGTTCGATGGGCTGAAAGATTTTTCCTTAGATTTCCCTGCCCGAGATGGCCCCCAAGATTTGCCTGCGAGTGTCATTCAAGCATTGATTGGCCATCCCTGCTTGACAAAAATAGACCTACGTCGTTGCATGACAGACAGAAACGGGTGCGTTGCATTGGCGGCCTTGCTCCAGAAGCCAGATGCCACCCTTCGAGCGCTTAAGCTTGAGTGCTTTCATATTGATGATGGGGATGGGGAATTAGAACATTTGGCAATTAATATAGCTGGATGCAGCACATTGAAAGAACTTGAGCTGGACGTTTCAATCTCTGGCATTTCTGGCGCAAATCTTGGACCTCGATTTCGAGAGACTCTCTTTTCTGCATTACAAAACTCTGCTTGCAGTTTGGGTGTTCTTTCTTTGGCCAATATTGCACCTGACGATGCCATCATGTCTCTGTCTAGCGCTCTGACTAGCCACAAAGACCTCAAAATCTTGAATCTTCGGAATGTTTGTCAAATTGTTGGTGGCGTCACACCCCTGCTTGAATTCCTTCGCAACAACCCAGTTAACATGTTGGAGGAACTTGACTTGAGTGGCAATCAGTTCAATGTGGAGAATATCAATACCCTCACAAACTCTCTCGGTAACAACCGTACCTTGAGAAAGCTTGGACTTGCTGGAATCTTAAGTGCAGGGGACGGTCCTCAAGTGTGGAGGGCAATCTCGACTGGTTTCTCTGCGATTTTTCAGAACCAAAATTCAGCACTAGAACACCTTATTCTCTTTGGGAATTTCTTCTGCATTGGAGCAACAGATGAGACAATATTGGCCTTCGCAACCGCCCTGGAAAATAACTCGACCTTGAAGGAATTGGTCTTGGGGGACTACTTCATCTTGGATAGTATTAATGACCGTGAATCAAACATCACATCCGATGGATGGGATGCACTTTCGCGTGTCTTGTGTGACACAAGTAGCATAATGGGGACATACCATTCCAACCACACCCTCCAGAACATTGATTTTAATCGCGAAGGGAGAGAGTTGCCCAATTTGACAGAAGATCTCAGGACAATGTTGAACATCAACAAAAATTGCAATAGCAAAATCGAAGCGGCGAGGTTGAAAATCATCAGGACTCACTTCAGCGAAGGCTTCAACACGTATCCCTTTGTTGGAATGCCCTTGAAAGTCTTGCCTCATACAATTGCTTGGATGGGAAGAGGTGGCCGCTGCAACGCTGTTGATGGGCGTCTGTATGAATTTGTTGGGATCAGCATGGTAGGAAGGGGGCTGTTTCTCTTGAATGATGAGAACCGAAAAAGAAGAAGGGGCTATTTCTTTCATGAGGATACAAATGGAGTGAACATTTCAGAACCTGCCGAGCCAGCCAGCGAAATTTCCCCTTGGAGTGAGCATTTCAGAATCTGTCGATGAAATAGCCGCTTCGTGCTGATTGATTTGGACGATTCATTGACCTCTGGATTTCAGCGGTAAGAGTTTTGGCATATTGCTTCGAGCCTTGACCCAGACTTGTTCCTTGAGGGCGCCAAGTTGTCTGTTGGAAGCTATTGGCCAGGAGGAAAGAAGAATATCATGTTTTGCTAAGACCTAGATGTCCAGATCTACAAACTATGACTTCCAAACATTATTTGATATCTCCAAATGTGATCTGCTTTTACCATATAGTCAGTTCAAAGTTCAAACCTTGGGGTGGAAAAGCAATCCCCGTGAGAGCTGAAAAATTAAAGCCTGTGACACCACAATCAAAGGTCGTTTGCAATTCATCTCCTGACCGTTATTAATTCCTAGAAAACTGCATGTGGTGGTCAATGTGGGGAGGGATTCCAGTGATCCACACGATTGAATTATGTTGCCGGGTGCAAAAGAATAGTTTAATTGCCAGTAGTAACACGTGGGGTGGTCATCATGGCTGGATGAGACTGAGTAGATGTAAAAAACAATGACATCACATTCATGTTCTTCAGAACAAGTACGGTCACTCCAAGCCCAAGGGCAAACATTGCTGCATCTTAATGGTAAAGACCACACTTCCACGAGCAAACATTGATGCATCTTAATGGTAAAGGCCACACTTCCATGAGTAGTGATTTGGATTTCTAGGTGCTTTGCGTTGGGTGCTTTTAAAATATCTGTACGTTTGGCTAAAAAGTCCAACGTTGTAATAAAATGTTAGCTAACAAGCTACTTCGGTGATAAGTTCCTCGGTCGAACATGGAAAAATTGCTCACAACTCTGGCAAGAATGCTGAAGAAGGGTTTAGTAGCCAAAATAGAAATCGAAAATTTCGACCGAAAACAGAGCGCCGCCTCGCGCGCCTTCTCACCCTCAACCCTGGCCCCGGCCAGCCACACCAATGCTTCAGACCTTTCATTTAGAATATATTTTAATAGACTCAGGTGGGAGCAATGAAAAACCTCCAAACTTATATGCATAAATACCTCGAAACCTATTGCATGCATAAGTTTAATAGGATCCTGATAGGGGGTAGTGGGCAGTTGAGACAAAAAGAACTGTTTTGTTGTGGTTGTGTGCACTTTATTTAAAGGTCAAACCAAGCAAGGGATTAGGAGAGGGGTAGCAAGCTACGTAGATTCATAGGAATCAATTCTCCTTTGTGTTGGAAAGCTTGAGCGAGACAATGAGTTACATTGAAAAAGTGGATCCGATACATTCTCACAAAGCTTGAAGACACATTAGGGACATAAAGGGGAAATTGCCACACCCACCACGTGTATGCCCTTGCTGGTCTGCAGTGCGCCCAACCATCTCGCTCGGCTCTCGACTCTTGATCCTCAATATAAAGGTACGATGTTTTTCCCGTTGTTGAAAGTTGAATGTTCTAGCGGCACAGGTGTCATATCCAAATTAGATTTCCAGATCTAGTTCAGTTTAGCGTTCAGATCTATTCCTGAAATTTACTGTAGCATCACTTGACTGCACTCCATTGTTGTTCTCAATCAATGGCCCTCAGGGGAAGAGGAAAAGATACAAGATGTGGAACAATGTGAGAAAGAAAATTGAGCACAACACACCAGATACTACCAAACTGGGGCTTGGTGCTCTATTTTTAACACCGGTGCCACCAAGCGGGGAGTTGAAACAGGAAACTTGATTTTACCTTTCAGGGATCGATGAATGGGGGGGGGGGGGGGGGGGTATTGCATTGGCAGAAACACCAACTTAAAGGAGTTGATTTTGGAATATCCCTATGGCACCAGTCCTGAGGCACTGTTTGTAAGATAAATTAATACCTTAGTCGATTAGAAGTCAGTTCCCATCTGGTAGTTTGTTGCTGTCAACCATCATTTGCATGGTAGTTTAATACCTAAGTTGTTCCCGAGGCAAGGGAGGAGATTGCAGGCATAGAAAAATTATTCCTTGGCATTTCAGGCAATAAATTCATTCATTTGTTGCATATCAATCTCGAGAACATCAGAATTAAGGGTGAATTATTTCTCACCGTGATTTCATTTTTAAAAATAACCAAATTTCCAAAGCCTGGATATTGATGGTGACATGATACCTGATCATCTGAGTGGACTGGATTCAGCTCTGAGTGAGTTTGACGGGCTGAAAGAGTTTTCCTTATCCCAAGGTCTCACAGATTTGCCTGCAAGTTTCATTCAAGAATTAATTGGGCATCTCTGCTTGACAAAAAATTACCTGTGCCATTGCAAGATAGACCGGAGTGGATTCGTAGTATTGTGTCAACGTTGCTCTAGAAACCAGATTTCTCCGTTTGATGGCTTAACTTGCACTTGGTTGTATTGGTGATGAGGAAATAGAACAGTTAAGAAGGGGTGTGGCTGGATGCAGTACGTTGAAAGAACTTGTGCCGATTCGTGTCTCATGCATTTTTTGCAAAAAAAATGGCAGACTCTCGTTTCTACACAACTAAACTCTGTTTACAGTTTGGAGCTTTTTCTTGTCGTCAGTAGCCCCGGAGCAGACACTCACTACATACCCGAACATACAATACGCATATAAAATAGGACGTATGTTTACACAATACTAAGCAATGACTAAAGTGGCAAAAATCGTGCTACATACACTACGAACATTTTTACATACACTATGAACTCGCCTAGCGTCGCACCAGTGTATCCACCAACGAACGCGCCTCCATCCAGTATCCTCTGCATCGGTTGAAACGGTCGCTCTATTTTACTTCTACCATTGCATATATTATTTGAATCATCAACAATGTTTAAATTTACAAGGAAAAACTCTATGTGCTATGTTCTCACGTCCGCCCACCCGCCCACCCGCCCCATCCCAACCCTGCGCCGCTTCTATGTCTATGTGTACTTCTGTCTGCCCTGTCCCTACCTCTGAGGCAGGCCTTCCCCCATTACCTGCTGATCCGCTTGCTCCTCGTCAACTAGCTGCCCATCGTTCTCTTTCTCTGTCCCCGGCCAGGCATCCCTCGCCGCCACTCCTCACTCACTCGTCCCCTCCCTCCTTTCCTCGGTCGGGACGTTCGTTGCTCACTCGTCCCCTCGCCCCCGATCGTTGCTCGCTTTTTCCTCGCACCCAATCTCCGGCAGGTCACGCAATGCTCTCTCCCATCCCCAGCTGATGCTCGCCGGTATTCATTGCTGTTGTGGGGAGTAGAAACAACAAGTCGTGAGAGGCGGGAGGGGGTACACAAAAAACAATGTTTGAGGTAGATATGTGGCCGTAGTTGCTTTGGCCACCCTCGTTTGTCCGGCACCCTCAATTGTCGGGCACCCTCGTTTATTTGCCACCGATCGATCTCAGTCTGGCAGCGGTCTTTTTGTTGTGCTTGCTGTTCCTGGCTACGGTTGGCTTTGTTCGTGGGCATTGGGTTTGTTGCGTGGTCCCATGTCCATGTGGTCAAGTTGTTGTTGCGTGGTTGTGGTTGAGGCGTGTCCATGGTGTCGTTTTGTTTCGTCGCGACGTTTTCTACTCGCGATCAAAGTGCACCCTCGGAGGTGTGGCATTCCGTGTTCCTCCCGCCTGTTTCCTATCGCCCCAAGTTCCTCCCCAGCCATCTTGCTCATTTTTGCGAACTTGGGCTCTGTCCCAATTTTGTAGGGATGGAGATTGTTGTGGAGATCTTCTGGGTCTTTGGTGTAGTGGCGGGCGAGCTCGGCCACAGCTTTCGCGGCCTTGTGAATTTGAGCTCGTTGTTTGTTTCGGTTGATTGCCATCGCGGCCGCTGCTTCTGCGGCGTCGCGTCCTTGGGCTTGATGTTGGAGTCGTTTGCGGGCCTGTTTGGCCGCAGCTTCAGCGGCTATGCGGCCTTGGAGTAGCTGCATTGTTCTTCGGACTGCGGCGTTTGCCGCCGATTGCGCCTTTCGTTGTCGACGCTTGGCTTCAGCCTTGGCATGTGCTTGTTGTAGTTCATGGTGTACTTCGCGAAGATCCGTTTTGTGTAGTTCGCGGCGAATGCGTGTTGTCTCGAGGGCAAATTTCCTCTCTTGTTCTGCGGCGAATACCCTCGCTTGTTCTTGCGTGGGTATCCATGAGCCCAGCTCGGCCGATATGCGCGAGTTCACCTCGGCCAATATGCGCGCTTCGCGCAGCCGCTGGGCCTCGGGGTTTTGATTGGTATTGTTGGGCTTCTTGCTCTTGCGTTTGCCGCCGCGGCTCTTGGTTTGTTTCTTCTTGGCCATGATTCTTGGGTTCGTTGCTTGATTCGGGGGGGGATTCGATGATCTTGGTTCTCGTCGTCGAGTTGATTTTTGACGGTTCGACGTCCGGCGCCCCCCCGCGCCGTTTCGAAAGGAAGTTTACTTAACGCGGCGTCCCTTCAGCGCCGCGGATAACCTTGAAGTCATCACTGCTGAACCGGCTACGGCCGGTAAGAACAGTGCCGTCACAC
>JALLPA010001296.1:0-11263 GCA_036939895.1 Thalassiosira exigua | reverse complement strand
ATCAGAGAAATTTCAAAAATTCAAGCTTCGTGTGGTTGCGCGACACAGATAATAATCGAAAGTTCGAAATTAAGGTCATATTTTGATGATTGACTTTGCGAGTTTCCATCCAATGAGCAAACGCTTGATACTCACAGCCTCATTTGGCCGACGCCCATCGCCGTTCATTCTTGCTTTCCCCATCGCCCTCGTCCGTCGCCGCGCACGGATCTTCTCCTCGTCTCGGTCTCACAGTTGCGCTGATACCAAACTCACCATGACCGCGACGACCTCCGAACCGACCCGCCTCCCCCCCGTGATCAAGGGCGACGCCGACTACCGCGCCTACCGTCCGCTCCTCCTCGACAACGGCCTGACCGTCCTCCTCGCCACCGATGCCCAATCGAAGCACCTCGCCGCCGCGGTCAGCGTGACCGCGGGGGCGTCCTCGGACCCCCGATCCCTCCCCGGCCTCGCCCACTTCTGCGAGCACATGTGCTTCCTCGGGTCGAAAGCTTACCCGGGGGAGAACGAGTACAAGCAGTACCTGGCGCAGCACGGGGGGAAGTCCAACGCCGCCACGAGCATGTCTCATGTGAGTGATATCGTCGCTTGTCATCCAGGCGCTGACAAGCAAACGCCTTTGTTCCGTGGTTGATGTACTGATTCATTTGTCCTCATTGACACTTGAAATGAAACTTCTCCAGACGACGTACCAGTTTGATGTCTTGGCAGAACACGGCGAGAAGGCCTTGGATATATTCAGCAACTTCTTCATAAGCCCGCTCTTCTCGAAGAGTGGCACCCAAAGGGAAGTCAACGCCGTGGACAGCGAGAACAGCAAGAATCATGTCAGCGACCTAAGGAGGCGTCTGCAGGTGCTGAAGAGCCTCGCGGACGAGAACCATCACTACTCCAAGTTTTCGACGGGCAACAGGATTACGCTGCCCGCGTGCGCTTCTGCGGATGATTCTGACGATCCTGCCGGCAAGGCTAATTCTGAGCCTGGTGCCAAGTCGATGGGCGAACACCCACTGCACGATATCCTTAAGGATATCGGAAATGGAACGTATGACGACTCAGACAAGGCGGAATTTGTGCGTGCGGCACTCCTCGCGTTCCATGAAAAGCATTACACACCGGCGAACATGACGGCCGTGGTGATTGGTCCTCAATCGCTGGACGAACTGGAATCGTGGGCGGTGCCGCGCTTGAGTCAAATCTCCGATAGGTCGCAGCACAAACACGATAAGGATCAGGAAGGCGAGGAAGACGATGACGGTTCCAAATCGGACAGCAGTGATAAGTGGGAAGCGATGCAAAGAGCGGCAGCCCAATTGATCGACGAGGCCGCAAACGACGCTCCTCCGGTATCGATACAAGCGGCCGAAACCGTGGAGCACCGCTCGGCCTTCCGCCCAGAGCTGCAGGGGGGGAAGTGGCCCGTCGTGGTGACGACGAAGCCCCTCTCCTCGGTCCGGAAGTTGGTGTTGCACTTCCCGCTGCCGCCGACGTGGAACGTACCCGACCGGTCCCCGACGTCCCTGCTGTCGCATCTGTTCGGTCACGAGGGGCCGGGAAGTCCCTTCGCGCGCCTCCAAGACGCTGGGTGGATCTCGTCGCTGAGCGCGGGAAATCGCGTCACCGGTCCGGACCAGGCGCTGTTCCAGATTTCCGTGACGTTGACGGCAGAAGGGGAGGAACATTGGAAAGACGTCGCGAAGGTAATCTTTGATTATGGCAAGTTGATTCGCCGTTTTGCAGAAGATTCGACAGCGGTGAATGATAATACTGCGAATGATGATACATGCGAAAATGGTGGAAGTGAACTGAGGCGTATATGGGGTAAGGGAAGGTTTCAGCGTACCATTCATGTACTTACGCTACCCTGTACTCTCACTTTCAACAATCGCCTATGAACTGTTGACCATAGATGAGGTTGCTGCGCTAGATCAAATGCGCTTTCATCAAACTAGCCCTGGTGCTGTCTACAGTTTTGCTTCGTCTGTAGCTCAAAGCATCTCAAAGTATGGCACAGAAACATGCCTGTCCGCAGGAAGTCTATTGAACGAGAATGGCACCACCATTCCCTTGGCTGAAGTGCGTGAATTTTCGAGGAAAATCATACCTGAAAATTGCTTCATAGAGAGATGTAGCGATGGAGCGTGGGAAGAGATGGAGTCCATATACAAGGAATGCGAGAGTAGGAGCAGTGAAGAAGTTAGCGTGGAGAAAAAATACAACTTTGGAAAGCATACTGAGCGTTGGTATGGAGTTGACTTCTACGTTTCTCCTGTTGGTGAGGACGCCATAAAGAATTGGGAACAGGAAATTGGGATTCCTCTGCATCTCCCTATACCTAACAGATACAGTGAGTTCGCAAAAGTCAACTTACAGCCAACGTTCGTTAGCAAAAGTCAACTTACAAACCACACCTTCAAGTCCCACGCTCTTTGGAACTCTCGGATGAGTTGCCTGATAATGCGAAGCAACCAGGACTTGAAAAGCCGATTGAGCCTCCGAAGCTAATAATAAATGAACCAAATGGTGAGTCTCTCAGTCCACAGTGGTCCACCCCTTAATAATCCTCCTGCGCCCCCCTCAGATCCAACTCTACTCTCCGCCAGTGAGGCTTTGGCATAAACTCGACAATCGGTACGCTCTGCCCAAAGCAAGTGTCACGATCCTCCTCCGAACTGCTACCGCCGAAAACACGAAACAGCAGCCAGAGGGCACAACCAAACCACATTGGAGTTTTGATGCCAATACTTCCATGAAATCGAGATTCCTTACTCATATCTTTGCAGATGCTTTGGCACAGGAGACATACGATGCCTATCTTGCTGGGCTGGGCTGGTCACTGTCGAATTCTTCGTCTGGGTTCACTCTCACATGCAGTGGCTACTCCGATCGCCTTTCTAATCTAGCCCTGAAGCTGCTTGCTGATTTTTGCTCTGTAGGGGACACAGGTGACAAAGCTTCGTTTCTCAAAGGTCATTATTTTGCCACAGTCAAAGACAAGATTGAGCGAGGACTCAAAAGCTACTTTGAGTCCAGGCGGGCAGACTCTTTGGCACTTTACTACAGGAACCTACTCCTCTCTTCCCAGGGCCAGGGGATTGAGAAAAATCTTGAGATCGCAAAAGCCATGACACTAGCGGATATTGCAAAGCAGCATCAAAGAATTTGGGCAGACAAGAATATGATGGTCGAGATATACTACAGCGGAAATGTTTCGCAGAAGGAAGCGAAGGACTTCTCGAAAAAGTCAATTGCTATCTTGGAAAGGGCGCAGTCCCACGTTACACAGGATGCTGCACACACCATCAACAGCACTTTGGTCCCAGGCCCCTTTGAGAGGAGGCTTCCACCGGGTGACGACTTGGAGCTACATTTTTCCAGTAAAAATCCAAAAGAAGGTGAGTCCGGGTTAGAAGTTATGACGCCAGCCTTCATAAATTGCAGCCAAAATTGACCCTGCTGTACTTCTGTAGAAAACGGAGCTGTTATTTTCACATATCAATCTCAGGTGCCTGGTTTCAAAGGCAAGGTATTGTCATCAGAAGAAAGCTTACGGCAGAGCGCAGCTATTCGTCTTCTTTGCAAAATCATTAGAGGTATGTAACAATGGCAACTGAACAATATTTCCGAGCTCAAATTGTCTCTGGTGCCATGTCTTGCTCATTCATCCTTATGTTTCCAGAACCTTTATTTGATGAATTGCGAACAAAGCAACAACTCGGATATATCGTTAGCAGCTATTATGGTGAGTATTGAGGTATTTGTTTCTTTTCAAGATTTTGTTTGCTCACTACAGTATGTTTTTGCAGATGTGAACTACTCTTCACACCAAACAGATTTTGACTCTCAATCCATTCTCAACACGCTCAGTGGAGCCATTCCACAGTCCGTCACTTCCATTGATAGTTTGGTGGTGTATGTTCTTTCGCGAAAAGAGACCCCCATCGAAGTGGCCAATCGAATAAACGACTTCCTTTCCAATTTCCGATCTCGTCTGGAGGAGATGACAGATGATACTGTCAGCGACTATGCTGATTCCCTTGCGAAAGCTCTTACGAAGCCAGTAAAAAAGTTGGGGGATGAGGCAAGCAACCACATGTCAAAAATTCGTAGATATGCGCCGGAGACTCTCAGTAAGGGATATAAGGCTGATGACCTGCCTTGGGATAATCCTGAGATCTTGGCTCAAGCTATAAGGGATATGGACCGTGGCACACTGCTTAGATTATACGATGCCATGGTATTGTCAAAGGAGACGCGGTCAAGGATTGTGACATTTGTTTATGGTTCAACATACCCACTGGAGCTGAGAGCAGGAAAGCCATTTTCAAACTGGGCAGGAGGCAAGTCTTCAATCTTGTCTTTGGACGGGCTAATGACGGTAAGGAGGTCATTGATTCCGTTTGATCCACAAAGGAGATATTGCAAAGATAAGGGCAGTTTGTGGAGAGCTGTAGGCAGACACAAGAATAAAATCGGCATGGCTGCCGCAGCTGCACTAGCCCTGGGTGTGTGGGGAACACTGTCATTGAAGAGCAGAGGCGATGAAAAGAAACGCAGCTAAAGAGTAATGAAAAGAATTATTGACTAGACAATATAGTATTGATTCAATGTGATTGTTTCAAGTTTACAAATAAATTCACGTACTACCCTACTTGGCTCAACTCGTCTTGAACAAGCCCATCAACTCAGCCATGATTGCACCGAGCTTCTCTTGAGCTACAGGTAATAAATTGCGAGTGAGATGATTTATTTCCTCGTCCACATCGACATCCACACTCGGCCAGCACTTGGGGTACCAGCCTCCACTGACTTCGTTCAGCTCTTTGGCCAAGTTATGTTCATCATGTAACACGCTCATCTCTGTCATAAAACCTCCTGGCAAAGAAGTTGTTCCGGTGACATACCTTATGGAGTATCTTTTGAACAAAGCTGCACCACTATGATCTTCGTCTTGAGAGTTAAGAAGAGATCTCAGTGCTTGTTTTCCTGATTCCGTCACGTCTGTAGTCTTGTGGAATAGCCACCTGTTTATCTTATATAAGGGTGGATTTCATAAAATCCTGTTTGCTTCTGCCCGTACGACTCCTTCACTTGCTCTTCAAGCGAATCTTCTCACTCAGGCACTCATTACAATCGGTTGTCATCCCCGAGGGTTGAGACTTGTCACTCCTTCTGTTGTTCGTGCAAGGGACCCCTCCCTTCATCTTTCGACAAAATGGGAAACAGTCCTTTCTCTCTTGAAGTTGAATTCTCGTTTGGACACTTCGATTCCATCATATACATGAGGTGCAACCTTTTCAAGCCCACAAGAATCTATCTTGCCTTTCTGGATCAGTTCGAATAGATCATCCTTCGAGATACCGTTGCCAAGCTTGTCGTCAAAGTTTAGGGCATTCAAGGCTTCACTCTTCCATGGATAATCTTCTGCATGCGACCCTGGAGATACTGCCATACTTCCGCCGTGCGTTATCGGCATATCATCGAGTGCGATCCATGCGTTGATCCCAGATTGGTCAGGTTGGGTTGTAGGAAGTTGATATGACGAGGGCCAAAATAGTTGGTCATCGACGTGCCATCCGCATGAGCTCTTGGATTCATGGCCTTTGGCGAGAAACACATCCCTTCCAAACAGGTAGAGGACAATCGGATGTGAGTACGAATGCCATAATGAATTGAGCAGCGCACCATAATTTATATACTCACTTGAGAACTCGCAAGTTCTGCGTCGCACTATCCAACTGCAACAGCTCTGCAGCAGCACGAGGAAGTTTTGAACGAAGAGCTACATCTCTGAATGGCTTTTGACTAAAAAGTGGGCCAAATTCATGAAGTTGAAAGTTGCCATCCTTCAACTTCCCTTCCTCCATGTGTTGAGTGGCAAGGCTTTCTCCTGCATCCACAAGACTGCTCATCTCGTAGTTCTCAAGCAAGCCAGAAACCACAACGAAGCCATCTTGATAGTAAGCGCGGATGTCGTCATCTGTGAGTACATACAGGCTTAATTCCAGTAGACCTTGCCTGATAGAGGGTCCCAAAATATCGATGGACTGAATCATACAATGATTCATCCCCACCGAGCGGCCACACCTGCTGGGTATATTGCTTGTACTCGCTGCCAACGATGCAGACGAGTGTTAAACTGACAAATAGTAGAGTCGATGAGGCGTAGAAATGCAGGCTCATGGCATTTCTCATAAAATTCGAGAGCAAGTTCTTCTTGTTTTTACTTGGAACCTTCCTTCTCGCCGTTTCCCTTTTGCACAGGCACATCTCAGTATTGTAATAATGTTTCAAGTCAGCTCGACTCAAACTCTCTGCCACGAAAGTTTGTTGGGTGAAGGGTGCAGGGTGAAGGGATGAACAAGAAAAAAATGAAACCTTTCTGTTCTGCCAAGCTGGGCGGGAGAGAGAGTATGCATCGCAGCGCGTCAGAGCCTCTTCAAACGATATTTGCGCCTGCTGCAACCCGCACAGACCACAAAATTATCATTTGCATGCAGCATTAGGCGAGAGGCAGGCGCGCGCCGCGCGGCCGCCCGCCCGCCCAGCTCTAGCGCCCAGATAGACGATGTCATCATCTGTTCGTTTTGAGGTGCCATCTGGTTTATCGTGTAGATAGGTTTGTATCGAGGGTTGAATATGTACCTAACTTCTATCTACCGTTGGTCTCCTGCATGCGCGCAACGTGGCGAGTTACTGAGATGCGTCAACGAAGCAGGTGGAATTAGACAGTTTGTTACACGATGATACAGATACTTATCTTATCGATAACCCTCGGGGGGAGTTCAATATTTTATCTCGGGAGACTTCAGATCAACCCTGCCGGATACTGGCCCAGACTTCGTACGAGTTCCTATCGACGAGCTTATGTACCTATCGTGTGGTACCTACATACTCTTTCCAAAGTCGTGAGAGCAGAGGGGTCAAGGAATATGGGCGGGATTTTTAGAGTGGATATCCGAGCTTGTGGAATACAATGACAAAAAAGCTCTAATGCGTGGTCTGATCCGATTGATCCATCCGATGAGTACTATGCGCACGATATCGTACACACGCATACGATACCAACGACTATCTACGATACCATAAAATCCGAGAGACGTGGCAAGATTTTGAAAGCAGTGCGACAAGGCAGGCTTCAAGCAAAAGTTTGGTGTATCATTCGGAATTATGTACTGTTTCCTATGTGGATTCGTCTGGTGTGCGTGGTCATATTTTTGAAAGAGACAGAGAACGTCTGATAAGATTATTGAGTGCATTCTCTACGTGGTGGCTCTGTCCAGTACCATCTGGTGCGTGTGAATTAGAGCTTAGGAATCAATAGTAAAATCTGGAACGTGGCTGTCCCATTCTTTGACTCTTTGCGCGCGCAGCAGTCCTCTCGCGCGCGAACAGAATGTTCAAGTTGGCAAAATCCTGCCCATTTCGCAAAGCTTCGTAGATAAGTAGGGACATAAAAATCTTCTGCACACCCATGATTCCAGCCCCAGCCACAAAATAATCTGCGCCATTCCCTTGGACTATGACAATGGCACCTCAACCCCGCCTGCGGCGCCGGCCCGCCCCATCAACGTCGTTGCCCTGTCGAATATCGCGCCAACCTCGTGGTCGGAATTACCGCCACAGGAAGCGCTACTGAGCCGTTCGCGTTCCACGACACGGCAGGTTCTTGTTTTACGCGCTCGACTCCTCGCGTGACCGGACACGCCACAATATCCGACTTACTTGTGCGTGTTCGCTCTCGCACGTCCTATGGCGCCGAGCCTTTGCTTGGGGGTCGCCATCACCATGCCCCTATTGCGAGGTCAGGCACCCATTCCTCCCATCTCCCGCAGATATCTCCAGCGGAACGTCGGGCAACCTCCTGGTCGTCGTCGAAACACGCTGAGGGCAAGGATGAGGCGAGCACGGACGGCAGGGCGGGACGGCAGCTATGCGCTTCACCTCTCATTTCATTTGCCATCCTTTGACGCAACAAAAGTGGCTCCATACCCTCGACCTTGTGGAAAATCTGATCTCTAATCGTGTTGGCGTGCGCGCTTCTCTTGGCTGATGCGTTTGTGAAACTGATCATCAAAGGTCTGATCCAAATAACACCACAGAACCAACAAACAGACTCCATCCCAGTAACACTATTCTCCACCCCTGAAGGAAACGGTTCTCTGAATGAAAATCTCGGAGAGTTCACCGCAAAGCAACACTTTCGCGAGGAAGTAGAGTCGCCGTTCCGCAAGGTTCGTCTGGGTTTCTTCTCTTTCTCGGCGGCCTCTGTGTACTTCTCTGCCCTGGCAGCAGTCAAGGCAAACATGAGGATTCTCCAAAGTCCCACAGTTGGACGATGTGCTGGAAATATGCGCTATCAATGCGGCCGGTGCTCTGTGGGTTTTGGTGCACTTGCCACGAGAGGTCTAAAAGTTGGGCAAGCGAACTTCCTTAGAGCGGATAGCCAAAGGGGGGCTGCTGGCTCGCCTTGTCGTAGAACCCACAGGAGGAGAAGGAGCGAGGCATCAAACTCTCAAAGAATACAGACGTGCATCGCATTGCGTGTCATCTTTGCAGCTGGGGACACCGACTATCAACAAACTGGCGATGTTGCTGTGTTTGGATCAACTCGTAGATACGAACACCTTGTCGAGTGCCCTGTGCGGAGAAGACATTGTGATTGTCCCCGTGCTTCTTGTAGAAGATATCAATGTGATTGACTCAAAAGCAGTCCGGAGCAACGCAAAACCTGGTGAAAACAATCGCAACTTTGATAGCACTCGGGCGAAAGAAGTTATTGTGTTTCTGAGCATATTTGGCACTTGGGATTCGTACCTCAAAAGCGACATTGAGACAGCGCAAGGTCAGGGATTTGATGTACTTGACAAGAGGATCACCACTGCTGTGAAGAAAAATGGCAGAACTCTTAGAAGGTTTCGAACTTTGTGTTTGTGAGAGTTTTTTCCTAGTTGGAGTTTTCGAAGACACTTTACCTACACGGCAAAGGAATTAGTACAAATATTCGTTCTCCCCTTTTTGTCCGTGTTCTCACGGGCTCTTTTTTGTGCGACGACCGTCGAATCTTAACTAACAACTAATGTAGAAGTAGTTTGCTCGGGGGAGCCATCCATTATCATTATTAGTAGGTCAACTTTTATCTGCGTGAACAACTGGGGTGTCAGTCCGACGGCGTCAAACCAAGCGGGTTTAGCTGATGACCAATTCCTCTGCCGATAAAGCCACCTCAGCAATTCGCCCTGGCCGAACTTAAAGCTAAGGCACAAAGCTCTAAGGAGACCTCTGAGACCTGGATATTCCTGCTACAGTTTATCTAACTGGTTATTTATTTTTTTTATCTACCATACAGTTACAAAATCTGATATCAAATTTCATATTTGATCCGCAGTAAGCAATCACATCCATCAGTCATTTTACTACTGATAACAATGTTTTTTCGTGTTTCATAAAATTATCTTATCTGGCATCAAATATTTTTCTTGAACTGCAATTTGCTACCACATTGATATCAAGAGCCACAACATTTATTTGTCGGTCAAAATCTACATTATTAGCAGTTGTATTTTGCACACTACTGGTTCATCAAAACACAGGGAATTGTATTCCAAGAAAGGAAACATATTTTATCTTAACACGCACTAAAATTTATTAATATTTAGTTCGCACACAAAACCCTGATTCTCAACGGCTGTTGATTCCAAGCAAGAAACTTTCAGCACCCCCCCTCCCCCCCCTCCCCTCAAACTCGACCCGCCAGCAACACACCGAGTGTTGCATCATGGCAACCCCTCCACTCCTCCACTCCCCCTGACCCCATCACCGCGCAGTCGAGCCGTCGAGCCAAAGAGCGCACGCGTAGAGCCGCCAAGTTGTTGATCAGCCGCGCCGCCAAGCCGCCGAGTCGCCGAGACGCTGTGCCGCCGAGCCGCGAGCCAGCGGGGAAGTCAAGCTGCCAAGCCGCCGAGCGCCCGCGTCGATCCGCCGAGTCCTTGATCCGCCGCGTTGCCGTAGCCGTAGCTGCCGAGCGCCCGCGTCGAGCCGCCGAGCCGCCGAGCCGCGAGCCAGAGGGGAAGTCAAGCCGCCGACTCGGCTGCTTTGACCTGCTGCAGATCAATTACCACGTCTTGTCTGGGGACAATCACAATCCAACGCTCGTCGAGCGCATCTGCCGCTACCTCAACAACGGCCTCAGAATCCTCGTCAACGAGGGCAACTTCGTATCGCTTTGCAATCAATCTTGCTCCTGCTCTACGCCTGGAACTCTTGCCCCGTCCCAGGCACAGACATCTCAAGAAGCCTCGTTGCCATTGCCCGCGAGTTCTCATTCCCCAACGACTTCGCCACCGACACGCACTTCGAGCTGACGTCCTCCCCCTCCAAGGTCCAGTGGTTTGCCAAGGACCTCTCCCTCCGCCTCAGGGCCTGCCGCGAAGTCGCCAAACTTATCGTGCACGAAGCAAGATCCTTCCATCACGAGCTGGTCAACTCTTGCCGTCGCGACCCTCGTATCTACGAGGTCAGCGACATCATCTTCGCCCGACGCACCGTCAAATCCGACAAACGACGCGGCTGCGTCGACAAGCTGATGTACAAGTACACAGGACCCTGGAAGGTCACAAGCGCCGTCAGCGGCGGCTCCTACCTCCTCGAGCACACCATTAGGAAGGGCAAGATGGAGAAGAAGCACACGTCGGACCCCTCCCCATACCATTACCAACTCATCTCTTTCGAGCCCGTCGACGGCGCTGACAATCAGTACAGCCAGCTCTACAAACCCATCGGCAAAACGCCCTTCGCTGAGGCGGGGATCAATGGATTCGATACCCCCAGCCATGCAAAGTTCCGGATCAGTTCGCCTTTTCTCGCCGAGCTCAACGATGAAATCAATTCTTTTCCTTGGGCGAACGACGAGGAACGCGAGGCTGTGCTGGCAGGGGAAGACGTCGTGTCCCTCCCCGCCATGTACAATGGCCCTCCCCCCTCGCGCCCCCTCACTCAGCTCCCCTGCATCCCATCCATCGGGACGCTCCCTTTTTTTGAGCAACTGGCCGAATTTTAAAGCGGTATTTTTTTTACTCGATATCAGAATTTGTTGCTCGCATCAGATATTTTTTTAGCCGATGTTAGTCATCTATACTCATGTCAGTAATCTATAAACTGACGTCAGACTTCTAATCCCTGTCGGCGGTAGTGAGAAATCTGCTTTAGATCGCTTGTTTCTGACGCGCTAATATTCTCTATTTGATATCAAAAAATTAAT